>JAADVR010000009.1:0-153933 GCA_023335855.1 Pythium scleroteichum | reverse complement strand
TGGACGCCACCACAATTGTTGGCTGATAAATCCAGGACACGTAGGACACAGGACTCTACAGCGCTAGCTCCCTACACCCACCATTTCCATCCGAGCAAATAGAGCTCATTCGGTCTTTTGCCATCTACCGCCTAAGTCAACTCGTCCCGCTTAAGTCAGCTCTTCCGTCCGGCAAAGTCAACCTCGGTCCCGGCTAAGTCAACTCATCTCATGTATCACCTTTTGCAAGGATTCATGATTTGTATCACCTTCTGCAATTTACCCTTAAAAAATGCAGTGACCAGTGTACCAGTATGACGAGATTCAGTCGACTCATGGTCAAATCGTTACAAACTGATCAGATACGGTTTTCAACATCGGCAATTGTTCGTAACGATTGGTTTTAATACCCTTTGGTGCCAACCAATTTTGAAGCTGTGACCTGCAGTCCGATGGCCGAGATGCGTCTGGGTGAGAAGCGTGGCACGGAGAACGCGTCTATAAGCAGTCGAGGTTTGTATACTACGCGTGGTGTGGGGCTAGATCGTGCTGTTCAAGTATGGTTACATCCTCGTGGTAGGAATCAGCGACAATGATATCAGCAGGAAGCGAGCTCGCAGAAATCGCCTCCAGGTGGGTGGATCGTTCAAGAGCAGACGGATAATGTCCATAACGTTGCTCATGTAGACGCCAGAAGAAAAATCGGTGGCGGAATTCAAAGCCAAGATCGAAGTTGCGGCGAAAAATGCCGATTCCACAGCGGCAGTTGATGCGTACGAGAAGATGAAGGCTCTTCAGCTGCCGATTAATCCTTACCTGCATCGGGTGGTCATTAATGTGTGTGCGAAAGACGATAAAGCGGATAACGTTCAAGTCGCCGCATTTAAGATCTTTGAAGACCTACAAGTGCATCCTGAAGTGGTGTCGTCGAAACTTCGCGCAGATGAAACTGTGTTCAGCGCGCTCATCAAGATTTGTGCCAAATCGAGGGACTTCGAGAAGTGCCGTAGCCTTTTGAGCGACATGGGCGAACAACAGGTTGAGCCTCGGTTGCGAACGTATTCTTCACTGCTTGAGGCGTACGCGAACGAAGGAGATCTTCAGGGTGCTCTTTGGGTACGTGAACGACTACACCAACATGGTATCGAGGTGACCGAGTTCGAGTATGTGGCTCTTCTTCGTGCCTGTACGAAAAAACAAAGTGGCAGAGATTTCTCTCGGATTCTTGCTGAGTATTGTGATACAATACTTCAGCCTGGACCTGACGCGTGGGAAACACTTAAAGAGTGGTTTGCGAGGTGCGTATGGCATTGATAACTTTCTGAGCAACGGTTTCCAGTCCTCACAACCCTTTCGTTAGTGATGCTGCAAACGAGAAAGGAAGGAAGTGGACATGCATCACCGAAACAGTCAACCAAGACGGTGTTTCTTCAGCGACCGGAGACAAACTCGAGTCTATGGAGCTTCCAAAAGACCAGGAATCTGCTCTAATTGAAAAGGTTGGTTCCCACGCTGCAGTTCGTGCAGACCGCGCAGTGTAAAATGGGAGCTATGATATGTAGATTGAGAGCCTGGCCATGACCGACGAGAAAAGGATTGAGCAATGGAATGAGTTCAAGGAGTGGCTGACGAAGAACGGGCCATTCGATGTGATCCTTGATGCGGCGAACATCGGCTACTTCAATCAGAACTACGACGGGTGAGCATTAGTGATATTGTCAGCGTTTGCACCGAGGTGTGACTATCTTCTGTGCAGGGGTGGGTTTAGTTATGGTCAGATCCGTCTCATGGTTGAGCACTATGAGTCTCAAGGGAAAAAAGTTCTTATCGTGCTCCACAAGCGTCGCACATATGATGACGTTGTACCGATCGAGTTCCATGGCATGCTGAAGGAGTACAAAGAGAGACATATCATGTACAACTGCCGCTCGGGCAACAATGACGACTGGTATTGGCTGTATGCCGGTGTGAAGCTCGGAGGCCGGACGTTGGTGGTAACCAATGATGAGATGCGCGACCATCATTTCCAGATGATCCACACGCGTGCCCTCGTACGCTGGAAGGAGCGGCATCAGGTCCGATACTCGATCCAGTCCGAGAAATTCGTGCGAGTGCAAGAGCCGTCGGTGTATTCGGCTCGCTCGCAGCGCATCGGGGAGTCGTGGCACTTTCCGTTGGCGACCGATCCGACGCAATGGCTGTGCTTCCAGTTAGAAACGGCTACACTGGAATAGAAATAGGAACGTCCAATTAGAGCACTGCGGTATTACTTCGTCGCGAGAACGAGATGTGCGCTCTTCTCTCTTCACGACGAATGGTCAACTTCAATTCATAAATGGCAGCGATCCAAATGGATGTCCTTGTCGGTTTCGATGAGGATGTGGATACTGCTGTGGGGCTCGCGATCCAGAGATGGTCGATTAGAGTCAATATGGATCGGTTGAGAACTGCCTCTTTAGACAGGGCTAGGGCTGCTCCCCTGTCTGAGTTGTTACTTCACTTTCTTTGAGCCCACATTTTTCGAAGCGGCAGCTGGCGTGGGGCCGAGGACAGTGGGGGACAAGCGCCCAACACAGTGTGTCGATCGCGGCCGTCGGCGCTGAGTGACAGGAGAACACACCACACGGACGGGAACGCCCATGGGGAACTCCTGCACACGTGAGGTGCGGACTTCCCCTCGAGCACGATGGCGTCTGCCGGGGCTGACTGGTTGGTGTAGGCCGATGTGGTGATGAGCGAGCGCGGTGTTGGTGGAGCGAGGGGACAACGGTGCGGCTGGGTGTGCGGCGAGGCGAGGTCCAAGTGCTGAGTGTGCGTGTTTCCATGTAGGCATGACAAGGCGCGCGGGCGCTGGTCTGTCCCCGAGTATCAAGAAAGCGTCGATCTTGATACGCTCTTGGAAGCCCCCTCCCCCCCTGCTGGCCGGCGGCGGAGAAAGTGAGAGTTGATTGTGCTAAGGAGTCGACCTCTGTGGATACTGACACGGTGACCTCATTTTCTAGGAGTAGTAGAAGCAAGTCCAAAAGCGAGAAATCCCGATCGAATTCGAACTCAAATCGATCTGGTTCATTTGGGACGCCACAGCCGACTCGCGATGGGAATGGGACGGCCGTGGAAAGGTATGAGTATAGCCTTCCAAGGGCGTCGACACGACAGTTCCTCTCAAATGCTGTTTTGTAGAAGGAAGAAGATTGGGAAACCGTCAAGGAAACAGTTTGGCCGCCAAATGTCGACGACTCACGAAGAAGAAGAAACACAGGATTACCGCTCATACGAAGACCCTGGATATATCAACCAGGACACTATGGACCTTATGCACGTCGACAGTGATTGCATCCTGCAAAGTCCTTTTGACTCGCCGTCTTCGCCTACTGTCATTCATGCCCGGTGGGGTGAACCAGCTGACGATCCCGAAGAGAAGGAAGTGTGCACCGAGTATCGACCGAACCCCTTCAAGCTCGGCTTCTGTGTTAACTGTCAGAAGCAGCATGACGTGAACGAGAACGGAGATGTCGCCAACTCCAAAGAATACAAAAAAATCGCCCGCCCCACAGTATCGAAGACTGCCGCTAATGCACTCGACAATCCGGCAGCAGTTGAGAATCTGACCCCGCGTAGTCGTGAATCTGACGTCGACCTGGCGGCTCTACTACAGCAACGTCGGGACATTCTGTTAAAACTCACGAGGATGGAACAAGAGAAATCCAAGAAGAAGAAAGAAGCAATGATGGACATCAAGCTCAACGCTCACGGTGAGTTGTATTTTCTTCTTTGAATCTTCGTTACGATAAAGCTCACTCAATCTTGTATAGATTCCTCGGCGCGCCACACTATGTTCGTAGCAGACTCGAATGGTTCGACTCTCGGTACGTTGCTCAAACTTTTAGTTAGGAGTCCATGCACTAAGCGTTCTTGCTGACACCTCCTCAGCCAACCTCCGCCGCATGGGTTCGAATGGACGGACCACTCCCTCAGCCCCTCAAAGTTTGCGAGTGTCTCGAACTGCTTCGACAGTAGTGGTATCTCCCAGGAATGTGTCATCATGGCGTGGAATGTCGAAGAGCGTCAGCCTGGGAGGGAACCTTGACGACGAAGACGAACCTGCGAAGAATGATTGGTTATAAGTTTTGTGTTCGACGAGAAGTCGATGTAGCACTAGAGGATCATAGTATGAAGCCCGCGTTGGTGAACAGGAGCCTTCGCGGCCAATTAACGATTGTATCGCACACTTTATTTCTACACAACAACGCGGTAGCGTCGGGTCGTGAGCCTTTGAAAGGTCACTTCAGCTTGTCCAAAGTGGAGCTGAGCTCAGAATTGTTCGAGCCGTCCGAACTAGACGATGCGTCGAGGATACCGGATCCTTCACGGAGATGGAGAATCGGCTAGCGCTCGCTACACGGTGGACACTCAACGAGTGCTTAGTGAAGGTGTATGCGGGGGTGCTTCCACCCATTCGATATGAGTTCTCATGTAAATATGCTCTCAGCGGAGAAAGAACTACTCCACTTGCTGAAGACAAGAGGCATATCCAGCATCTGCGAATCGATCAGCAAAGAAATTAACTATGCATGGGCAGTCACCTCCGGGTTCCGCGCCCTCGGAAACGCCGGCAATTTCTACTTCGCGTGCGCCGGCCAAATACTTGGGTACAACCCAGGACATGACTTTTTCACCTGGGGAGGCATGCAGCTCGCTGTATTTGCTTTGCACAAGTTTCTCCACAACGAAACTGTGCTGCTACCCGTACTTGAGTGCATTTATATCTACACAAAGCTTCACGGTACGACAAATGGAGGTTTCTCACTGCTGATCGTGTATTGTATATTGCTCTCTTGCGTGGTGCTACTAAATAGTCGATGGTGCTATCGACTTCCTCGCCGTGGACGAGGCCAAGGAGATTCTAATGAAGTGTATTCGCTTTCACGACAACAAGCACAGCATCATTACCGCGACCTGTCAGGCTCTCGGCAGTCTTGTCATGAATGGTGAGGATGTGTACGATGATGAAAATGATTTTGCTCACATTTATGTTCGTCGAGAAGATCTTGTGAAAGAATCCGTCTCAACTCCAGGTCTGACGGTCGAACTTCTGGGGTTACTTAAGCGTTATGCATCAAGTCAACGCATTTGCCGTGCAGCACTGGTCCCGCTGGGATTTCTGGTTACCGACGGTGCTATTCCAATCCTTCAGTTAACCATGTCTCACTCACTAAAAACAATATTCATGCCAGCTCAAATTGCGGAAGTATTTATCGACAACAGCGGAATTTCAGTGGTGATGACCACCATGAAGAACTTCGTGGGAGATGTTGAGGTGGTCTGGCATACTCTCGGGGTTCTCAATGCCGTCAATTGCAAAGGTTCGTCTCCCTCGGAATGGCGGTTGGTCCAGCTCAATGATAGCGAGCCGTGTGTTCAGTACTTGACGTTCGTCTTATCTACGTCATCTGCAACTTCACGGGTATCCCACGCATTGTTGAAGCACTTGCGTTGCACCTCGACACAGAAGAAATAGCTGTCGAGGGGTTCCGTCTCCTCTCTCGACTCGCGATGATTCCCGACGCGTATCGAATTGTGAACAACTGTAAAGTCTTGGATCTCGCGTACGTCGCTCTCTTCGCGTACTCTGGACCACAGCATCGCCATACACGCATGGAGATCAGCAAGACTCTCTGCAGTTTCCAAAAGTGCACACTGCATGACCCAAAAGAGCTATCAATGCGTGAGCAAGCCAGTCGGCGCGACATTCTTTTCTACGCTCTGTTCATCTTCACTCTGCTACTCACATCCGCTCTCTCTCCATTCACTGCATCAAGCGTCGCGGCGACTATGCTTCAGCGATCGATCGAACAGGCGCCATGGATCCAAATCCACGAAAGTGAGAAACACACCAGGAAAATACTTCGTGACGTCACTCGCATCGACGATGTGTGGAGTTACTTACACGGACCGCTCTATCGCATGCTCTTCGCCACATCGTGGTACAACGGCGACTCATTTCTCTCCGACGTTGATACACAAGTAGGGATGGTGATTGGCCCTTCTCGACTTATTGGTGGTGTGCAGCTTCGTATGCTCCGCGTGCGCAACTTTACCACGTGCGCTCCAAATACACGGCATTGCTACCCACCATATGAACCTAAACAAGAGTTGAAATCCTCACTTGTGAAATCGAATGGCACGGTCGACCGTTGGAGTGCGGCACCCAACAGTGATGCATCGTCGAAAAGCTTTCAAGGTCTACTCGCCAGGTACCCAGAGACTGGCTACAGGATCTTTGTTCCTCGATTCTCGAAGACCAATGTTGCTGATGCATGCGGGCCAAAATGCATTCTAGAACGATTGAAAAATGCCAACTGGATTGATGAATCAAGTCGAGCGCTATTTGTCGAGTTCAACATCTTCAATCCCGTTGAAGACGTCCACGGGTCTGTGACGGTGCTGTTCGAATTCAGTCCAGCAGGAGGTGTTCTGACATCGACCCGAATCACACCAATAGTCATGAACCGATACGGCGGTCTATTCGTCTTCTCCGCGCTTTTCTACGTGGAGTTAGCCCTCCTGGGTGGCCTAACGTGGCAACTTCGCAAGCAGATTGAAAAGATCCAGCGTTATCGCTTCTTCTACTTCATGGTGCCGTCACATTTAGCTGACTTTCTCATCATCATGTTGTGGACAGCAACCATCACTTCTCGCCTGAGGTTCCATGTTGTCACTTCTCATGCGCAATTTGATGCCCTTGCAGCGGAGGCTTCATTCGTGAGCATCGAGACCGATGCGCAACTGCAGCGGCAAGAACTTGAAATGACTGCCTCGTGCGCGTTTCTCATGTGGTGGCGTATGTTGGAACTCACTCGACGACTTAAGCCTGTCGAACAAACGTTTGCCAAGATCGAAAGGGCGGAAGCACTTGCCAAATCGTATTTCGTGCTGTTGGTTATCCATGTGCTTGCGTTTGGGCATACTGGGAGCCTTGTTTTCCGGACACATTCTAGTGGATTCAGCTCGTTTGGAGCGAGCATGTGGGTGCTTGCGAACGATGTATATGGGCCGTGCGCTGATAACTAAGCATTCAATTCACCAGGGTTACTACGTTGAAGTCACTTGCACTTGGGTGCGACGAGTCTGACAGCGATTCCAGTGACCATGTGAGACTGTGGGGAGTACTTGTCCGTTTAAACTCCTTGTTTGTTGTGATGGTGAGGATGGTGAACGCCTCGTGGGTAGGGTTGCCTTATCTCCTCACTCTGTCTGCCACCCGTAGAACTTGATGGTCTCCATTCTTCGTGAACGCTTCGAGTTTCGGCTCCTGGACAAGCAACCCACGGTTGTCCCGGATGGTCTTTCCATCCTCGAACTGGCTAAGCGCCAGCTCAAGATGAATGGCCAACCAACTGACCCTGTCTCCCTCCCTTCAGTAAGAATGAAACATTGTGAGCCTGGGGCTTTTGAGCTGAGGATTCTCTTCATGGGACTGCAGCGGCTTCGGTCTGCGGCATCTCGTGGTCTTGACTGGATTCAAGAGACTACGTATCGTTTGTCCACCACGAACGACCCGGTTCAACTCACCGAGTTGAAAACTGTCTGGGGGCTCGGAGGCAAAGATGATTCGAAAGTGCAAACAGGCGTTCTGTTAGCTCACAACTCGAACGTACTTGAACGGTACGCGCATGCGATCCCAGAACGATCATCTCACAACAGCATTGACACTGGCCACTGTTGGCGAATGCAGACTCTTGCTTGAAGCAGAAGACGAAGACCGACTACTTGACGAGCGCCTTAGTAGGATGCATGCGCACTGTCTGGAGTTGGTCCAATGCCTTGAGGTAGTCGAACAGCTTCGTCAAGAACGACGTGATGCTCTGGTCACTCGAAACAATCGACTACGTGGTGCACACACAGCTATGAGGTGCGTGAACAACGTTGCGGACGGTTCGCCCGTGTGACAATGCGAAAGAATGAAATCACCGTGCATTTCTCGGCTGGTCACTACTAGAGTTACTCCGACAGTCTGCCTATGCCTCACGTCCATAACCGTTCCTCTTACAAGAGACGCTTGAATCCAGCGATGGCGTTCTCGATACCATCTTTCTCCTTTGTCAAAGCTTCAATTTTCGCGGCTTCTGCGTCGCGGACACTCTGCGGTACCTTGGTCGTGTAGTCATCCTTACCCATCTTGCTTGTCAGACTGTCAATCGACGGCAGGATCTTGGTCAATTTCTTCTCTAACTTCGCTATTTCGTTCGCAAAGTCGACCAAGCCAGCGAGGAGCACATAAATCTGCACCTTCTCGTTGACGCTGTGCATTGCACAGCCTTTTGGGGGATCTTCTGCAAGTAGAGACTTAGTCTCGCCTGCCTTCGCCAAGGTGCTGAAGTCATCCAGCTGTTTCTCGATTGTCTCCAAGACATCAGCGTCGGCACACTTGATGAAGAATTGAGGACGCACGCTGTTAACGACGCCGTACTCAGCACGCACCGAACGTGCCGCATGAATAATGTCCTTGATTAGATCCATGCGTGATTCAGCTTCGGGGTTGGACCAACCGTTGATCGGCAGCGGGTACTGGGCGATCGTAATACTCTTGGTTGTGCGCTTGCCGGGAAGACGTTGCCAAAGTTCTTCAGTCACGAATGGCATCAATGGGTGCAAAAGGCGCAATCCATACTCGAGACAGATGTACAACGTCTGCTGGGCAGTGAGCTTTGCCTTACTGTCAGACCCAGACATAACTGGCTTCGTCAATTCGAGGTAGACGTCGCACAAGTCATACAACCAGAAGTTGTACAGAGCCGTCGTCAAATCGCCGAATTCATAGGCCGCAAACGCCTTGTTGGCAACTTCAATCGTCTTATTCAGGCGACTCAAGATGTAGCGATCGCGAGAGCTGACAACTTCATTGGACAGCACCTTCTCAGGGTCAAAGCTCTCTTCAACCGACAATCCCTCAAGATTGGTCATCGCAAAGCGCGTCGCGTTCCAAAGTTTGTTACAGAAGTTTCGGTAACCGACCAAGCGGTTCACATCCAGATTGATATCGCGACCTTGTTGTGTGTACGCGAGCAAACCGAAGCGGAGAGCGTCAGCGCCACACTCTGGAATGCCGTTCGGGAAGTCAAGCGCTTGACCCTTTTTGGCCTTCTCGACCTCTTTGGCAGGTAAGTTCCCGCTCTCAAGTTTCGCAAACAAGTCGTCAAGAGAGCAACCTGAAATAATTTCCAAAGGATCCACAACGTTTCCAAGACTTTTGGACATCTTGCGGCCGTACTTGTCGCGGACCATTGAGTGCAAATACACGGTATGAAATGGCAACTTACCAGTGAGCTTCTGCCCAAGGAACACCATGCGCGCAACCCAGAAGAAGATGATATCGTAACCCGTCTCCAGCAAATCCGTGGGGTAGAACTCCATTTCAGAAGAGTTCTCTGGCCAGCCAAAGACCGCAAACGGGAACATACCCGCACTGACCCACGTGTCCAGCACGTCCTCATCCTGTTCGAGAATGATCTCAGACTCAACGACACCAAGCTTTTTCGCGGCCTTGCCACGAGCATCTTCCTCCGAAATTCCCGCAAACCAGCGACCCACCGACTCGTCTGAGTTCGAGTCAACCCATTGCTCACCCTTGATTCGGGCAAAATAAGCAGGAATGCGGTGACCCCACCAAAGCTGTCGTGAGATGCACCAGTCACGGATATTTTCAAGCCAGCGGAACCAAGTCTTCTCATGCGTCTCTGGCAGAATCTTCAAATCTTTCTTTGTCACAGCTTCCATCGCGTCTTTGGCCATCTGGGAACAGTCCACAAACCACTGAGGCTTCACCAGTGGTTCAATCACATCCCCGGAACGCGAGCAAATGCCCAAGCGCATTTTGTTGTCTTCCTTGCCGTGGAAGAAACCCTTCCCCGTCAGTGCTTTTTCAACCGCAATGCGCGCGTCATAGCGCATCATACCGGCAAATTCACCGCCGTTCTCGTTGATGGCACCATCATCTGTGAGTACGTTGATGAACTCTAGGCCGTGACGTTTACCACACTCGTAATCGTTGGGATCATGGGCTGGGGTGATTTTAACAGCACCAGTACCAAAGGCCATATCAACAAGCGTCGCATCCAGAATAATTGGAATGCGGCGCCCGTTGAAAGGATGGATGACGAACTTGCCGTGAAGGTGCTTGTAACGAGGATCTTCAGGGTGGATCGCGACACCAGTATCACCAAGCATAGTCTCGAGACGAGTTGTAGCAACGATGATCTGCTCATCTGAACCTTCAACGACGTAGCCGAACGATGTCAGCACGCCAAATTCATACTTTCGGTCCGGATTATGACCGGGGACGCTCATCTTCGTACGCTTCTCGATGTCAATGTAATCAACTTCGATTTCTGAAAGTGCTGTCTTTAGTTTGCAGCTCCAATTGATCATCTTGGTCGCTCGGTAGATCAGGCCTTCCTCCCAGAGGGTGCAGAACGCGTGACGTACCGCACGCGAGCAGTTCTCGTCCATAGAGAAGTAGACACGCGACCAGTCGACAGAGCAACCAACGCTTCGAAACTGGTGGTGAATACGGTTTTCGTATTGGTTCTTCCAGTCCCAGACACGCTCCAAGAACTTGTCGCGGCCGAGATCGTGGCGGCTCTTGTTTTCCTCTTTGAGGAGACGTTTCTCCACGACCGACTGGGTGGCAATACCAGCGTGATCCGTGCCTGGCACCCATAAAGTGGCATGGCCCAGCATGCGATGCCAGCGCGTGAGAGCATCCTGGATTGCGACAGTCAGCGCATGCCCCAAGTGCAAAGAGCCTGTGACATTGGGAGGAGGGATGACCATGACGAAGCGCTCGTCCTTCTTGGCGTTCTTAATCTTCTCGTCCGAGCAAGTAAAGAAACCTTCTGCCTCCCACCAGTCCTGCCACGCCGACTCGACAGCGACAGGGTTGTACGCTACTCGCCACAACCAGTTAGAAATCCAACTCCACCACTCACCCGACATGACTCACGCACCTCCAGCCATGGGTTCGACCATGTCCTTCTTCTCTCCCTTGGGCGTCTTGTTGACAAAGGCCGGCACGCTCTCGACGGCCTTGGGCTCTTTCTTCTTGGGCTCCTTGTCTTTCTTCGGCGCCCAGCGGTTCGGGTCCTTCTCCTTCTTGGGCTCTCCCCCGTTCTTCTGCGCACGCATCGCCTTCTTCAGCGCGTTCTTGCTGAGCTTGGGCTCCTCTCCCCAGCCCGCAGTCGTCGCTGGCGCGGGGGCCGCCGCCGGGATCTCGGGCTTCGCCTCGTCCGCCATCGTTAGCGCTCTGTCCGCAATCTTTCGAACTGCAGGTCGATGCCACTGGTGTGGCCAGGACCATCCGAGTGTTCTGAGGGATGAAAAGTCCAAACATATAATAACAGTTAGGAACCAAAGGTAGACTCAGGTAACATTCATGTGGTGACCAGTTTTGCTCATGTTCATGTGGCCACCAGCTACCACCATGATGAACAGGAGGTGCTTCGATTTTTCTTGCGGTAGATCCTCTGTGTCCACCTAACGGCTAAGACGTGCAATTATACCCTCGACGGCAGCGGGGACGGACTGAAAGACCTCTACTTGGTGGCGCTCGGCCATCTCCTCTAGATAGAGTCGAGCTCGAACGACATCCTTGTACTCACGACCCACTAGCTTGACTCCATCGTCCAACACACAACCTTCTTCTAACGGCTCGATCACAAGGAACATGGCTAGTCGATTGCAAATGAGCTCCACAGCCTCAGTCATTGCTGCAATCGACCTCGTTCGGTCAGGGATCACGAACAAAATTAACTGTATTCGACAAAGTCGGCATTAGCAGTGTTGTGCAAATTCAAACCCACATCCACGCACAACGTACCTCTGCATTCTCGCGCTCAGTTTCAAGTTCTTGCCACCGATCGGGTCGGGATAGAGACACTTTTGTTTTGATCCGCTGAAGCTCAACCGAAAGGTAATCCTGGAAAGGAATGTAGAACGGTAGTCCTGCTTTCTGTAGTCGAGGGATTGCCACTTTTTCACGCCAAGATGTCGCCTGGAGGTTACCACCGAGGTACACGGAGCCACCACGAGTCCTCGAAGTGGAGGCCCCAACATGTTTCACATACGAGACATCAGTTGAACTACTACTTGCTTCGTCACCTTCCAACTCCTCGCCCTCCTCCACGCTAGACGAGACGATTGAAAACAATGATGTGGACGACCAAGAACGGGAGGTATTTCGACGAGGGCGAAACTGACTTGCCCACTCATTGAGAATGATAGAGGAGCGCTTTCGGAGGCGAGGGATCACGGGAGCGAATCTCTTTGGGTTCTCCTCAACGAGACAAGCAATCGTTTCACCAACTGCGTCGCTAATGTTGTCGAAAAGACGGATCCCGCGGCGTAACGCTAGGCGGCGAAGGCACTCCCTGGCTCCATTTAAGTCCGCTAGCTCTTTCTCTGTGACGACTGCCCCATCGAGAGTTGTCCCGAGCCCGATGTTTTGAATGACTAGGATTAGTCGTCGCCCTCGACAAATATACTCCACAGACTCGTTAATGCAAACGATCGAGCGAGTGGCGCTGTCTATCACCATGAGAATGATCTTGGCTCCTTCTTTCGCTCGGGTCTCTTCCACAATGAGCTCTTCGTACCATTCATCCACTTGCGGGTTGAAATAATTAATTTCCGCGTCTGTGAGCGGTGGAATCGCGATATCTCGGCGCCAGGTCGTGGGGTTGCACGAACCAGCAAGAAATACGTCGACGGGGATGATCGAAGCGGGATCTACTGGAGAGCTCACGCCGTTATGCGCCCCATGGCCAGTTCTCATTATGGGTGTCGCATTTCTGGAGCTGGCGTTGCGCGCGGCGTTGCTGTTTTCCTTGCCAGTGGATCCTAGAGGGGTAGCGGATTGCGAGACAAGGTGAGGCGACGTATACGACCGAGTCTTGGTCTTGCAGAGCGCGTACGCCGGGAGGTACGGCGCCTCGCGAGCGCCATTGGACGGCGCACCGCCATACTCGTCATCGTCGTTGAGCGCGGCCGAGTCGAGCGACACAGCGCGGAGCGGAGCCGGCTTCGACGGCGTCCACATCGAGGGCGACGATGGCGGTGTTACACTCGTGGTGTCCATTTCCGTGGTTTGGCCTCCTGATTCGGGTCTTTATTTCGGGATTTGAGCTACCCGTCTGTGTCGGTCCACCTCACTTCGTGCCACTGGCTTCAGTCGCCCCTCCCCTTCCGTCCGCACGCGACTCGACCACCTCCGACATCCCACCTGGCGGCTCACACCGGACGTCTGCGTGGACTCTGGGGGTCTTTCTTCCACCAGCCGAGGTGGGTCCCGCGCCAGGCGACGGCTGTCGCATGACGACACCGTGCATTCCACGAGCCCAACTTCACCGCCACATCGGTATGACGAGCACCGGCTTTTACATGAGACCGAGCATACACACCCGGATATGTGAAAATGCTCAGCGGAAGAGTGGGACCGGATGCTTCTCAGACTTGATCCGTCCTTTCGGCTGCGTCTGATTCCGTGACCATGTTCTGCATACGTGATGGAACGTGGGAGGCCACACCCGGCGCCACACGCGTTCGTTCGCAGTCACTCAGTCCACAAGAACCTCCCCCCTCCACTGCTTAAGACCCGCCCCGACCAGACTCATGTGCGCCAGCGAGAAGGCCACGTCCACCTTCGCGCGCCTCCTCACGAACGTTGTTCCGACCAAGTACTTCCTCGAGTACACGGTCGACCTCGACCGCTGCCGCTTCGAGGTCGCGCAGAAGATCGAGCTGGACGTGCGCGAGCCCACATGCACTATCACCTGCCACGCTGTCGATCTCTTTGTGTTCAACGTGGTAGCCAAGGTGGAAGGGAGAGCGATCCGCTGCGAGGAGATCCGCTACATCGAGAAGGACCAGTCTGTCGTGATGATTTTTGCCGAGCTTCTCCCTGCCGGCACCACCGCTTTGCTGGAGCTCGAGTGTCATGGCTTCCTCAACGACAAGCTCAAGGGCTTTTACCGTAGTGAGTACACGCAAGACGGGGAGCAGAGGCTTATGGCTGTGACGCAGTTCGAAGCTTGCGACGCGCGCCGTGCGTTCGTGTGCTGGGATGAGCCCGCCGTCAAGGCGAAATATGAGATCTCAATCATCGCAGACGTGCAGCTGACCGCAATCTCGAATACGCATGTCGTGCAAACTCTTGTGCGTCCCAAGAAAAACGCGAATATCCGCGCCAAGACGCGCACGGCCTCGACCTCGGAGAAGTTGTGGAAGTTCGCCGAGACCCCGATCATGTCGACGTATCTCGTCGGCATGGTCGTCGGCGAGTTCGACTCGGCCACTGACATCACCAAAGATGGCGTTCTCGTGACGGTCTACACACCTGTTGGTCGTAGTGAGCGCGGCCAGTTTGCGCTTGACGTCGGCGTCAAGTCATTGTCATTCTTCACCGAGCGGTTTGGAATCGAGTACCCGTTGAAGAAACTTGATATGCTCGCTATCCCAGACTTTGCCGCCGGGGCAATGGAAAACTGGGGTGTCATCACGTACCGCGAGACGCGCCTGCTCATTGATGACAAGTTAAGCAGTTTCTCCCAGAAGGTGGCGACTGCACGCACTGTGTGCCATGAGATTGCCCACCAATGGTTTGGCAATTTGGTAACAATGGAATGGTGGACAGGTTTGTGGCTGAACGAAGGCTTTGCGCGCTTCATGGAATTCGAGGCTGTGCACTACATCTTTCCGGAATGGAAGGTCTGGGACATGTTTGTGCAGGAGATCACTTTGAGTACCGCGATGGTCAAGGATGCCATGAAAACGTCGCACCCAATTGAAGTTGTCGTTCATCATCCAGATGAGGTCGACCAAATCTTCGATGTCATCTCTTACGCAAAGGGTGCAAGTGTGATCCGAATGCTGTCAGAGTATCTGGGACGCGAGGTGTTTTACAAGGGAATTCATGATTACCTCGTCAAATTCAGCTACCGTAACGCGGTGACAGAAGACCTGTGGAAATCACTCGAAGAAGCATCGCAGCAGAAGATAACCAGCATGGCCAACTCGTGGACTAGCCAGATGGGGTACCCTGTCGTGTCCTTCGCTGAGGGCAAGCTCACCCAACAACGCTTCTTAGCTGACCTCTGCGCGAGAGATGCGGAAACCGCAAAGTCAATTTGGGATGTGCCGCTGACCTTCCTGTCGTCTAAGAACCCAGGATGTATTCATCAAGTTGGTATTTGGCAGGCCAGGTCTCAGCACTCCGAGGAGGCTACGACCCCTTTGGCGGCGGAAGAGGCCATTGTGAGCGCAATCATGACAGTGGATAAGGATGCCGAGTGGGTCTTGCTCAACCCAAACCAGTCTGGATTCTACCTCGTCAACTACTCTCCTGCTGGCTGGGCTCGTCTCCAACGCCCAGTTCGCGAGCTGAAGCTCAGTCCTATTGATAGGGTGAGCCTTCTAAGCAGCGCATTCGCATTCGCTCGCAGTGGGCTACTTTCTGTCTCTCAAGCACTCGAGTTTGCTGCAGCATACGACAATGAGCCGGAGCATCTCTGCTGGAAGGAAATCTCGGCCAATTTGAGTTACTACTCCGCCCTCTTTCAGCAGGAAGTATTCTACCCGCAACTTCAGCAGTACATGCGTGACTTGTTCGGCAGCGTGATGGGACGTCTCTCGTGGCAAGCAGAGGCTGGCGAGAGTGAATCTACTGGTCACTTCCGCCGGGATGTGGTTGCTATGCTCGGACGCGCCAATGATGAAATCGTTGTCGCCGAGGCACAACGACTTTTTGCTCAGTACTTGAGCGATCGTAAAAATTCCTCTCTCTCCGCGGACTTGCGGAGTGCCGTGTTCACCATAACCATGATGCGTGGTGACGCGACCCACGTCAAACAGCTCCGCGAACTCTACGAAGAAAGTGATTTCGTGGAGGAGAAGGTCAACTGTCTATCCGCAATTGGACTCGTCAAGTCTGTCGATCTCAAGCGCGAAGTTGTTGAGTGGGCTCTCAAGAACGTTCGTTCGCAGGACATTTTCTACATTTTCAGCAGTGTTGCTGCTGATGCCGCTGGTGCTGACAGCACGTGGCAATACGTGAAGGATCATTGGGCATCGCTCAATTCTCAGTACTCACCTACTATGGTTGGCCGCATCGTCATGGCTACCATTTCTCGTTTCCAGAGTGAAGATCAGGCCAAAGATGTCGAGGAGTTCCTCCTGACGCGCAAACACTACTCATACGATCGTTTGCTGGATGCGTCACTTGAGCGCATCCGAATCAAGGCTGCTTGCTACGCGAGAGATCGCGACACGTTGGGTCAGTGGCTCGCGTCGCCAAGAGTTTGATCCTGAATCCGGATCGCATTAGTAGTAGTATACAGGTCGAACGGGTCTCGGATAGACACATGGCAGGTTGACGCTGTAAGTCGAATAGACATTGTGGACCGAATGACAAAATTGGGACGCTTCAATTTTGATTTAGTCCGTCAAAAATGGCCGTGGACCTCCCAAATATCTCATCTCTTCAATCTGCGAAGCACATAAAGCACAGCAACAACCGCCGACACCGAAGTCGCGGCTGCTTGCATTTTTTTAACAGTTGATTTGTGGGATTCAGTGCCGTGCGCAGGGTGCGCGGCAATTTGGCCCGCCGATGTCCAAGTGCGAAGTAAGTACTGGCGGAAATAGCGAAGCATAGAGGCCGACTGGCCGCTTTGTATCATAAGCTGAAGAAGTCGGACTACGAACGCAAAGCTTGCGACGGACACAAGAGACGAGGCCACAGCGAACTGGACAAGAGATACTACCATACGGCGACTCCCTTTGGACGCGTATAGCTTGTACACGAGTGACTCACGTTAGCAGAGAGTATTAATACTATCAACGAGCACAAATTACCTGAAGAGCAAAAACTGCTGTCGAAGTAGCCATAGTGCGATTGAGTGTTCTAGACGACGGCAGCTTCACAAGATCCATGCATCCACTGGGATAAAAGAGGCTTCGTGATCTAGACAATATTGGGATACCTAGTTGATCATACGCTACTTACCGCATGATGCGCTTCGACATTATCTGGCCGACGATATCGTCCTGGGAGGACACTGTATTGTCTCTGTTGCCTTCTCCTCGATGAAAGTCAAACCCGGCGGACGCAGTAGATGACAAGGCATATTGAACTCCATCAGTTCTCTCAACAGGAACAAGTGCGGTAGACATGGTGACTGCATCGTGCTCGGCAGAAGGTAACAGGAACTTTTGCACCGTCGGAGGTAGGAAAGATACCATCCCAGGACGCGTCATCATGATCTGAGTTTCAACTGGAAGCTGCTCTAGAACTCGATTTTGCTCGGTCTTGGACAGAGGAAGCAGAAATGGTAGAAAAGGACGCATCTTGTCCATGAATGTCGTGTCCGTGAGCCATTCTAACAGACTCGTACGCAGTAGAAGCTGCTGGACTGAGTCGGGCATAAAAGCGACGAGGCCTTTCGCACTCGCCTCCTCCAAATACCATCTCCAGACTGGAACTGACCAAGAGTAGACCAGACCCCCGGAACCGTACGCCAACGAGATAAGTGCTATCATCACGCGCCGCGAGAGGAACTCGGTCAGTATTACAGTGAGCGAGAAGCACACAGTGATGCAGCAGACGACTCGGAGCACGAGTAGAGCAGCATCCACGCGAGTCGAAATACTGGAGTTCGCGACATTGACGAGGAAGAGCCATCCCATCGGCACTGAGATAGAGAGGAAGACGACGACGTGGTCGACGATGAAAGAGTCGTACTGGCTCCAATCGAGATAGTAGACCCACGGGAGGTACTGCCGGTAGATGTGGTAGTCGTCTTCGAGGATTGGTGAGAGGAAGTAGAGCACGATGCTGAGCAAGAGCGCGAGAGACGATGCGGTCGCGACGTTGACGCTTACGGCGTGGCCGTATGTCCGGCGGAGCAGAGTGCTGAGCCTGGCGCGGAGAAGCAGTGCTTGCTTGGCGACGGCGAGAGCGAGCGCGTCCAGAGAGCTGGGCTCCCTGCCTACGGTGGCCTCCGCCATGCTGTCTGCACGTGCCCTCCAACGAGCTTCTCACCTCAACCTTCAGGTTCCTTCGCAGGTTCAGAGCGGCAGGTTTGCGTTCACGACACCCAATTCTTCCCGCACAACAGTGACCGCTGAGAACTGTAAGATGATATTCAACCGTCCTATCACATTATAGCTCGATTGCTGCCATCCCGGGATCTGCGGACAATTCCTTCACCGTAATCGTCGCCCTGACCCATGGAACGGCACGAAGGAAGGTTTCGCCTCAGGATTCCCATCTTTTTCTTCTCCTTCGGTTGCGCCTCCACTGCCGTTGGGCTGCGCAGCGTCACTCGAGCTGCCAAGGCGAGAGCCTGTCGAAGTTCCAAGGGTCGAGAATGTGCTTGACCTTCCACTCAACGACATCCCAGTTCCATGGAACGCTTCATATTTCTTCATACGTGCGGCACGCATTTCTTCCAGATCCGTTGAGTTCCCTTTCTTGTTCAGGCGTAAACCACTGCCACCGAGTCCACGGCGTGGGGCAGCAGCGACCTCTGCTGCTTTTACAGTAGGAACGCCTGAAGCAAGCAACGTCAAACTCGGATGGACTCATTCGTCCGTTTCTAGACTGCATCGTACCTCCATACGGCATATCGGACGCGGTTGGCGGGGACGCAGCGGCGGATTTCTTCACAGAAGGCGGCACGTAATCAGCAGGGGCCTCAAAGTCAACCTCGCAATCCGTCTCGATAATGCACGCCGCAGGAGCAGGCTTAACCTCCCGCACATCCAACAAAAAGTTCTTGTTGTTGTACTTGAGGCAAATTGTGTCCCCGATCGTCATGCACGAGAATTTGCGGAGGGAGGCTTCCAACCTGCAACACCACAAGCCAGCGTCAGCACAGTGGACGAGGAGGACAGATTAAAGCATAGTCCGAGGCTCCTTACACAGCACGCGGATTGGAAATGTCAAGGAACTCTTGAGATTGTGGGCGGATCTTGACAAAAGTAGCCTTTGGCAGTGACACATTCTGAATGTTGAGGATGTCTCCCTCGTTCACAAACAAATTCTGCATCATCTGTAGAAATCAAGCGCAACACCGGTAAGAGAGACACATTCGCACAAGGATCCTTTAAAACACTGACCCAGTACGGCATGTAGCAGGTACCCTCTGGAGCACTGAACTCCAAGACACCGCAATGAGAATGGCGGTTGGTGGCCTCATTGACGACCTTAAAGAGCATGGGGTACTCGATATGGAGCCTTGCTACACACGAATAATACAAAATGGCGATCAGATGTTGGATCGGGATAAGAGCAATAGTAGCTACACCGACCAAGAGTTTCGAGCGCTGAAGGCGGCAGTAATACTTGGTGCAGCAGGAGGTGACATCAGTCAAACCCGGCGAAATATGCAGACAGAAAGCTACAACTCACTCTTGTCGCCATCTTCAAGATGGGCCTTGTCGCAAAAGGATACGGGATAAACGCGGTAGTGCTCGTCGAATCTATGGTTCAGGCATTGTGACGAAATGATCCAGCAGAGACAGATACGAAGGAGCAATCCAACCTGTCCGGGAAGTTGCCGAAGTTAAAGTTGACACCAAAGGGGTTGGCATTATCGCCCATGAACCCGCCGAACTACACAGTACAAGCACGCGTTTGTTCCGGTGAGTGACCGTCTTGCTGTCTGCGTGGGCTTCGAACGCCAGAGGGGGACACGCACCATCTTGCTTGCCTTCTTGGTTCTTTCGCTTTATCCAGTTGGAGTGAAAGACGTCAGGCGAGTACAGCATAGCCTCTGCTGTACACTATGCTACAAAACAGGAGAACTACACAAATGCCTTCAATAATGGAGCTGTCGGATCTCCTCCTGCGTCGATGGGACTCGGCCGCAGCGAAAGGCAGGGTCGTTTGAGGCGCTTTTCGTGGGCGACTACGTAGATCCTAAGAGGCTGGAAGTACTGCAGGTTCGCTTCGCTCTGACCCCTCCGCCGCCCTATGGCGCCTTTTGCCCGGAGATCTCGGCATCGTTGTCTCCTACAATTCACTCCACCACCAGGTGCGGCGAGGCTACCTCGGCTCCCAAAGTACCCATAAACCGATTCTTTCGTGGGCAGAACAAAAGACCCTCTTCTTTTGAGTTGGCTGCATCACAGAAGGGTGCGCAAGATGCTCAGAAACTGTCAATATTCAACTTTACCAAGGCCAAGTGAGTGTGCCTGGCACGAGTGTTACACTCCGATTTCTAATCCCGACACCTTGTTCAGATTGGCCGAATTCCTGTGCCACCTAAACTGCTCCAAGGGCGAACATGGAACCGTTTTCCGTGTGCTCGAGGAACGCAACAACGAGAATATTGCTCCACACGCAGTGCTCGTGAACGTATCTCCCATGGTAGGTTTTTATGGTCCGATCCACCTCCACAAAGCAGCGATCACTCAATGGCGAACTGTCCTCGACCAGATGCGAGGTCACTTCTTGTGTGTATTCAACCTGCGGGATTTGCTTCCTCAAGTGCTGACGAAAGAAGCGATGCAGCTTGCTATGTCGTTTGGACGTCACGTGCACCGCGAGGATTTCTTACTGGGATTCAACAGTGCTGGTGCATGGTCATCCGTGAATCACTGCCATTTCCAAGGCTATTGGATGAAAGAAGTTCGAGCAGATAATATTCCACCAACGATCCAAACTCTTCCAGTTGTGCAACAACCACGAAGGGAGATATTCCGAGTAAGTGTGAGTGGATGCCATCTGACAATCTCCCACTTGCCTCAGTGGCCCATGCACTGTTGGGCCATCTCCCTTGCGCCAACAGTCAATCACAGAGCATGCTCAACTGGTCCACAGCCGATAGAAGTTGTTGCAGAGGTTGTGTGGGAACTTGTTCACCTGCTTCAGTCACGCGGTGTCCCGCACAACCTTCTAATGGTTTGGCGTCCGAATACCGTCGTGTTTGTTTTCCCCCGTCAATTGCAGCAAGAAAACGGAGTGAGCATGTTTGGAAAGGAAGGCAACCTGAAATTCGCGCTAGCGGAGGTATCTGGTCTCGTGATTGTCGGATGCGATAAGGCGTTTATGCACCTAAACGAAGAGAATATTCGAGACATCATGCGCCACGAAGTCTCTATCAGCGATGTAAGTTGGCGCTTGTTCGCTTGATCCTTTGTAATACCAAACGTTCATGTTTCGGAACATGCCAGAGTTTGTTCTGGGATCTTACCGGCCAGTTTAAGAACACCAGTACTTTAAAAATGGAATAACATATCGCGTTGGACAGCAGCTGTCAATCGAGCAGCGCGTCGCTTTCACTCTCATCCGCGCGTGGGATGCACAATCGCCTTCCTCCCATATCTATTGCTTCCTCGCGAACAGTTGACATACCTACGCTATGGGCGGCGGATGCAGCACGTCTGTCACCACTAACCCTAATGTTCTATCGTTGTCGCACTACGAGATTCATCGCGTGGTGGGTACAGGAGGCTTCGGCAAAGTCAACGCTGTCATTCGAAAACACACGCAACCGCAACAATGGTTTGCACTCAAAACACTGTCGAAGGCTGTAATTATCGAGAAGAACTGCACTAGAATGATATGGAATAAGCGTAATCTGCTCGCTTCCATCAGGTGCCCGCACTTTGTAGCGATGCATCACGCGTTCCAGGACGAGGCAAACTGCTATGTGGTCATGGACTTGCTGCTTGGGGGAGACATCAAATACCACCTCGAACACAAGTTCAAGGAGGGTTTCGAGGAGATACATGCTCAGTTTTACGTGGCGGGCTTACTCCTTGCACTTCGTTATCTTCACTCACACAACATTCTACATCGTGATATCAAGCCTGATAACGTCATTATTGACAGTGAAGGCTACCCTCGATTAACGGACCTGGGGATTTCGATCTCAAGTGACACCCTCCGATATAAAGGTAACAGCGGGACGACCAGCTACATGGCACCAGAAATGTTTGTAGGCTCCAATGACCACGGGATTGCTGCGGATTTTTATGCTTTGGGTATCACGACGTGCGAGCTCCTCTTCTGTAGGAGGTTATGGTCAAGTTCAGCTTTTGCTCGCATTGAAGCCAAGTCCACCATCCTCAATGAATTGCCACCCGAGCATAACCGTGAGTACTACCCGAGCGAGCTTCTAGAAGAATCGAATGTTCCTCATGTCAGCAGAAATTGTCGCGCTTTCCTTCGCGCATTACTGTATCCTGCGGAGAATGGACGTCTTGGATTTGCTGGGGGAGCCGATGAGGTAATGCAGCACGTTTGGTTTCAAGGATTTCAGTGGGCTGAGTACGAGGCTCGAACACTTAGTGCTTCTTTCAAACCGGTGATCGATAAGAATCACGCAAATTGTGACACTGCAGCTCAGGATTTTGATGATGTTCTGGAGCAGAGTTCCCGCAAGACAGCGCGAACGATCAAATCCGAGCATCAAGTGTTTGTTGGTTATGAGTTCAACGTGGGGCTAACTACAAAGGCTAGCTAGAATTGAGCACTAATGTGAGAACAAAAGCGATTTATATCAAGTAACTCTGGAGAGCAAATTGACCTGGCACGAGTACATCGGTTCTATCGTACTAGTATTTCCTACTATCTTTGAGAGTCGGAAGGTGGTTCAGTCACTGTATATCTTAGTTTGGCTTGGAAGGGACAAGTTCGTTGATCGCAGATAGTGCCTCAAGTGCTTTTGCACGGATGGATACAACCAAGTCATGACGAACTAACAGCTCGTCCTCGCAAGAAGGAAAGTCAGGATTGATGCGGACGAGCGATACCTGCGATGTCGCAGAGTCAGTGCCACTCTTTTCTGCGCATCGCTTGAAAGCATCTGCGACCACCATTTCTGTCTCCTTTCTCACTGATGGAACCTACCCAAGTTCAGTATGTCAGTCCCACGAATATGACGGCATCGCAGGATCGACGCTAGGTTGTTGAACGAACCCTCATGCCACAGCCGATCTCCAAGACAACGAGCTTCATCGCCGGGTTATCTTCCAAAGTCTAATGAGCCAATAACACGTAAGTATAGTTGGTCAGACATATTGACACTGTTTCCCAAACACAAACAATAAGTACCTGTTCCATCACAGCTTCCCAAGCGACATATCGGTCCTAAGGATAAAAAAGCTATCTCTCGAGATTCTTGAAACAGATGTGAAGTTGGATACGATACCTCATCTTCGACGTTGGCGATCCACTTTTTGTCGTGGAACATTAGCACATTCGGGCGTGCTAGGTCCCCGCATTCGCGGCACGAGGTGATACGGCGTCCATCTGCACGCATGGTCTGCGTATCCACACCAAATCGAACACTAGGAGGGAGAGTCCACACAGCCTCACATGGTAGCTTCGACGAGCCAGCGCACTGCCATTTCTCCAGACTGCCGTGGAGCTCATATATTTCCTTTGCTGAGAAATGCCGGTGGAAATGTGCGTCCACCTACATTATAACAACAACTTCATTAACTTTATCGACGCGCACGTACACGCACAAAATAAAAAAGATTGCTCGCACGTTGGATGTGCAGACGAAGAATGAGTCTGATGTTACGGACTCAGCAGTCACACTCGCGGGCAGAGCTTGGCGTACGTGAAGTTCTTCGAACGTCCGATGGAACTGCGACGCTCGTCCAGATAGTCGGTCTTTCCATGTGCGGAGGATTTCGTAGCTGTTGCATTCCAGCTAAGCTCGGTCCATTCCTGATTCAAATGGCCAAGCACTTCGCTTACCCAGGATGCGTCGGTGTGTCTCGGTAAGAGTTAAGGCAATTACCCCAGAAACCGTAAAACACCTCTTCGTCGTCCTCAAGCTACATAGAGTAGTTGGTGGATTGCCTCCAGTGATGGGTGGAGATACAAGGCGCTCACCCAACACGTGTTGCACAGATCATGGTACTCGAGTCCTTGGCTCTCGTAGGCTTCTACAGCTGCGATGTCACTGTACACGGGTGAACGTCTCGGCTTACGTATTCGTCTGCTTGATCCATGCACCTACTTGTACACAGGAAGCCCAGAATCCGCTGCAGCCATCTCACCGACGGAGTGAGCACTGCTGTCGAGTGGTGGCGTGTGCTAGCTGCTTACCTGAGAAGCCGGCGCCGGCGGCCACGAGCAGGAAGTCGGCGTTCGCAATCAGCTCTACTCAGGCACATCGAATGAGAGAGGGATAGCTAGGCACGCGGACAGACTCCCACATACCAGCGGCGCGCACCAACAAGGCCCCAGCCTCGTCCGTCGGCATCGTTCGCAATTTGTGGGCTCAGCAACGGGTTACACCATAACTTCGAACTTTACAGTAGAGGGTTACGTGATGGATTACGGAGTTACACAAGGTTCCGATGTGTTGGTTACTAGAGCTTCGGGCCCATGACGGTCTCAACCGCACCAATCTGGCCGCCGTCCGAGCAGATGACCATGCCCGTGATCCACGAGGAAGCCTTGGACGAGAGGAAGATGGCGAGGCCAGCCATATCGTGATCGTAACCGTAGCGCTGGAGCGGGATATGCTTGGCCAGCTCATCAAACGACGAGCCCGTGACCAGCGCGATGCCGCCGGCCATCTTAGTAGGGACGAGACCAGGGGCAATGGCATTCACCAAGATGTGGCCACCGTTCGGGCGACGCGAGAGCTTGGCCGCGAGGACGCGGGTAAGATGGTGGATAGCCGCCTTGGAGGTGTCGTACGCGATCGCCTGGATGTTCTGAGGCATGAAACCAGCAACCGAGCCAACGTTGATCACGCGAGCACCATCGGCAGAAGTCGAAGCGGCGTCCAGGAGTGGGAGAAGATCGCGCACAAGGAAGAAGGGCGTCTTCACGTTGACGTTAAGAACCTTATCCCAAGCTGTTGCTGCACCGTCAGGCACTCCAGCACAGGGGATAACATGCACGAAACGAACGTACCATGGCCTGGGTGATTGTTGATGTCGCCGCCCCAGGCGACTCCAGAGTTGTTGATGAGAACATCAACTTTCTTCTCGCGCTTGGCGATGTCCTCGGCGAACGCCTTGCAGCCCTCCTCCGTGCTCAGATTGGCTTGGATCTGTGGTGATGCTCGCAGTTAGTGACTGCCGCCCAGATTCGATTCTGCATCGCGGGGGAAAAGACGCACCGGGATGCACTTGCCGGCGCCGAGTTTGTTGACCTCGTCAGCCGTCTCCTGGCAGACCTTGAGGCTGCGCGAGGCGATATAGACCTTGGCGTGGTTCTTGACAAAGCCCTCGGTCATCATCTTGCCGATGCCACGGCCGCCGCCCGTGATGATCACGACCTTGTCCTTGACGCTGAAGAGGTCGTTGAGCTGAAGCGCCATGGTGTTCGGGGCTGGGCGAAGGATTCCGGAATGGCCGCCTCCCGTCAGCTCAGCTTCTGTTGACCGAAACAAACACACTGCTCCGTAAACAGATAAGCGATCCCTCATTCCTAACTTCAACCACCGCGTGTCCCGAACATAAACTCTCACAGGTCATCAAACCCTGGAGCACCCATGTCCCGCTGCAACGAGGTCAGGTGGCGGCGGGCTGTGCGCTGGAGCGAGTCGAAGAGCGAGCGCGGCGCTTGGAGCAACGCTTGCTCCACTGCGCGCACTGCGTCGGCGCACTCGGCCAGCCACACCGGCCGCATCGAGGCTTCCGGCCCGAGGAACTGGCGGTAGATGGCCACGGCCGTCTCCACGCGGCGCGCCTTGGCCGCCTTCTCGTCCATCGCGACGAGGCCGCCCTTGCCGACTGCCTTGTACCCTTCCACGGCGCTCCAGAAGCGCTTGTCAAGGAAAAGTGGTTGCTCGAGCGGCACTCCTTGGGCCTCGCTGGAGGCCCTGTATGGGTCATGGCCGCCCGCTGCTGGAATGTGAGTGGGCGACGCTGTCTTAGCAGTCGTTGAAGGATCGTACAAGTGCGGGTACAGCTGCGCATAAGCGTCTTGAGTGGCCTCGCTCAGTGGAGAAACAGAGAAATCTCGCCACACAATGCGCTGTTGACCCTCCGTCATGGTCGACCCAGCAGACACGAGCGTGTCTTCCGCACAGCCATTGAGACGCTCGCCTGGCGTAGATGAAAACCCTGACCCCTCAAGACAAAGGGCGGCACTTGAGCTAGGCATTCGGACCGACTTGCTCTTAAACTCATTGGTAAGCTTAAGACCGCTTCCTGGTTGGATCGTTCGACGACGGCTGGCGCCAAGCGTCTTCTCCCTGGTTACTTCCGACACAAGCGTAACGTCGCAACGCGCGAGCGAGAGAGAATGCTTCCGAGAGGGTTTCGTCTGGCGTTGCATGGTTGGGGTCATTCCATCAGGAGTAGGCCTGGGGCAATTTACCAGCGAATCGTTTCGACTTGAGTTGACTTGAATTGCCACACTAATCCTCGGAATACTAGGGATGTCACCGATTTCGACCAACTCATGATTGCGTATTGGTTCGCTCAAGAAGTCCAAAGGAGCAGTTTGCGGAGCTCGCTCGCAATTAGTCGCCCTCGGGATTAATCGCTTCAAAGTCGACAAATTCGCTCGATTGCTTCGTCCTCAACCACCGACGGCTTCCCGCTAAGCAGCAAGGATTGGCCCTGTTTTCGAAGCTGCTGCCTCTCTCCATACTCTCTGCACACCAACTCATCTAACGCACCCTGTTCAACAAGCTCGTCATGCGCTGATATCCCAAGAGTAACTTGACTGCCAAGGTGGGGTAACAAACGAGTACTCTTGACGTGGAGTGGGAGCAGTGTGCTTGGCTTGGGAGCGCGATCCCATTTGATGTGAGGTGTTCTCATGCACTCTGTGTTCTCCTCAGTAATGACAATGAACCTGGAGTTCAAATCACCATTATTTCCTTCATTCTGCGATTCGAGATTGGGGCCAATCATGACTAGGTTCGACACCTGCGGCTCAATTGAAACCACCAGTGAATCGCGGCGCACTCGATCAAGATATTGTTGGAAAGCCTGACCAAAGAAGTCGACCTCTTCGGCGGCTGTCACGACCGATGCCAAGTCGATTTGCTCGAGTTCGTCTTTGTAGGAATCTTTTGAACTCACAGGTTGATAGAGGGTGGCGTCAACCTTGCACGTCTCACTCTTCGTTTGGTCTACGTCCTCAGTTAGCGACTCTCTGTCAACTGCCGCCACGATGTCAGCGACAGAGCACACCGAGTCGAGCTGGCTAATCCCGTCGCTCGGTTCGTAAATCCCAACGTGATCAATACCGTTCGATGGCTCGACGGTTCTATGTGGCTCATTAGATGAGATCTGGCCAAGTCCACGACCAGACAGCATGCCAATAGAGGAGAGACGCCGACCTTGTGGGGTTGTGCGTCGGTCCTTGCTAGCGCTCATTACGCGAAACGCCGTGTTGAATGCCATCTCATCCTCGACAGACGCAAAAATCTCAAATCCTGAAGCTTTCGCAGCTGTCGTAGGAGAGGTCGGTCCAGCTGTCGGTGATTCACCACGCCTTCTTATCGCACCACCACGTTTCCACAAGGCCTCAGCCACAACTGTGACGGCGGCCCTATCTGTGTGTTGTGTCTCCGTGCACGTTGGCCGATCCAATAACGTGGAACGCTTGAGTGGCGACCCCATCACGAAGTTCCCAAACGCTATGTCAACCGTAGTATCGTCAGCGTGAATGATTCCGTCTATGAGCGCTTGTCGTCCATGGCCCGTCAGCTCATTAGCAGAACATGCGAGTTCTTCCTTCTCGTCTTGGAGCGAGCGCTCTTCTTCAAGCCCTCGCATGGCGAGTCGCTCTAAATGGTTTTGCGTCATTGCTTGGCGCAACAGTTCTCGCTTCCGACTATTCAGTTTTAGAGTGAGTTTACTTTTACAACGGAGAGAGGATTCATCCGTGATCACTCCAACTTCTTCGACTTTCACGAGCTGTGAAGATGGACGTTCCTGAAATCCTGTGATCGGGTTAAGCTCTGTGAATTCGCCCAGCTTGATCCGAGTGTGCTGCTGATACTCGCTCTCTTGCTGTTGACGTGCATTCTCCTCCCTTAGCGCAGCTTTGCGTTCACTCTCGAACAACAGCTGCGAGCTCCTGGTATAGGTATCTCGCATCATGTTTGCGTGCTGTTCGGCCAGCTCCGAGGCTATAGCACTGCGCTGCATCGTGTCCAAGACATCACGAGCATTAGATAGACTGCTTCGCCGCTTTGCAACTTGTCCGGTGGATTCACGAACCGCTGCAGAAGCCTTTCGTGCTGCAGCGAATGTATTGATGACGACATGGGTCACTGGTTCGGATATTCTAACAGCAGATATGTGGTTACTGTCACCAATGGCACCGCTCATCTTTGCTGGCACTTGGTGCCAAACTCCAATTGGCTCTCGCGACTCGTTGTCACAGCTTATCTCACCCATCTCTTTTGACCATTCCGTCTCTTGATGGCCTAGGTTCTCGACCATCCAGCAGCAGCAGGCGCGGAATAAGTTCGTTATGAACAAAGTCCACAGTGCTTCGGTGGTTGACTTGTGCTGACGACGCAGCTCTGTTGTTGTGGGCTCAGCTCGGACAGTCGAGGACCGCAACGCAATCGACTTCAACTCAACGAGGTATCGTCTAAGCTGCGTCTCTAAGAAGTCTTTTTTGTCCAGGATTTCAGAATCATCGAGTTCAGAGAAAGTATACACCAAGACCGTTGGTTCTGACACACTCTCATCACCCAGTGTTCGCTTCAACTCCATTAGATCATTGATTTTCGCCGACCAATCGAGTTGTTTCAGACGTACGTTTGCCAGCCTCAATCGCTCCGTCTCCAGGAGTACCCGCGCGTCAAGAATCTTTTTCAGTTGCTCTTGTAATGTGGTCGACTGTGGACGAGACGATGCCAACAAGATACGTGAGTATGCATCATGTAGCTGGGTTACTTGCTGCTCGACGGATGCTGCCTTCTTATCTGATTTTCGTTGCTTCCGTTGGGCCTTTGCGATCAAAATATCCAACTCCAAGTGCAGTTCGGCGGAGCGTTGTCTCAGCTCAGCGATGTTACTATCCTCCCCCTCGTTGTCCTGCTGTTGACAACTCGGTCTCGCTGCTTGCCATCTCCGCTGGAACATTTCGACATTCAGTTGTAGCAATTCCTGCTTGAAGAAGAACTCAGCATCTGACGCTTCAGTAAAATACCGCAACAGTGGTAAGCCCATGGGCTGATCAGGCCCACGACTTCGTAGTTCCGCGCGCATGATGCTTTGATAACCGTGCATTACTTCGTTCTCGAGTTTCGCACATTCAGCCTCCAGTCGACTGGCCTCACTCATGACCACTTCGATAGGAAATTGGAGGGAAAACACTACCCCCACAAACGTGTGGATCAACTCGCGCTCAGCCCTTTCATCATTGAGGATCGGCCACAACAGTGCTTCAGCGTACGCGCCATACTCTCCCAGCAATCTCACCTTCTCGGACAGTGCTGTGTACTCAGCCTCTTCTGCTTTCTCCTCTGATTCCTTTTGAAGCGCTGACGCACTCGTGGGATCTTCAGGTGTGTTTTTCAACCACGACAAAAGATCAATCTTTTCTTCCATAGGTGCCAAGTCTCGACTCAGCATTCGTCTCGTCGCACTTCTGAGAACAATCGGCCGTCCGGTGCGTGGAAGCGAACGCAAGGGTGTAGTAGAGCCTTGTGGCTGCTGAATTCTCGTCCACAGATCCATGATCACGTCCTCTTTGCCGCGGCACAGTCTCCGCTTCATGCCATTGAGGAACGCCCTGCAGCGTTGAACTGACGCCGAAAACGCCGAGGCTGATGCAAAGCATATACGACCTCGGCGAAGCCAAAGTTCATCCTTGAGCTCACTGTACCACTCGCGCTGTATATCGCCACTAATGCGGTCTCCTCGACTGTATTCTGCAGACATGATTGCGATTAGGCACCAAAGAAGACGAGTCTCAGCTGGCTCCGTACATACGAAAGCACTGCTGTGACTGCCATCTCGAGCGCGTTGCAGAACACCTCGAGAATAAAAACCGTACACTCCTCGTTCAAGCAACTCTTTTGTCAGATCATCAGGAGCGAGCTGTTTCGGAGAGAGACCATGACGATTTGGTTTATCCCACGAGGTTGCTCCTTCGCAAAGCAGCAATCCCACAACGTCGAAACGGCGCACCGGGTCTTCGATCTGACTAACCGCAACATGTAAGGCCGTATTACCGGTTGCCAGATCGACGCCGTTGATCAGGTGGCGACATTTCAAAATCAGATTGCGAACTTCAACGACACTACCCTGAACAATGGTGACGTGGTGTGCCTGTAGTTCTTGTTGACGCTTGGTCAATTCGTCATCATCGCTATCAGTCGTTACTGACGTCGAAGGGCCCGCCGCTGTAGGTGCGTTGCTCCATTCCGACGGCACGCCACCAAATATCGCCGCAGCGTCTGAATAGCAACCGTAAAAGAGCATTGACACCAACGGAGATAATTCTTTGTACGCGTCCCATGCGCTCAGTCGCAGACAGTCTTCAAGGAACTCCTCCTCTTGTTTCCACACGACAGCTTTCCACGCGCCAAACATCCCATAAAGCAAGTGCCTTCGACGCAAGCTCACACAATGGTGCTGCAGAGTGAGAAATAGCTTGCGGCGTTGCACCCAATGTTTCCAGCCAACAAAAAGCTTCCACTTGTGAAGTTGCCAACGGATGTCCATCCACACAAGCAAGAGTCGCTGAACCTTCCAACGCCATTTTGGCTGTGTGGTGAGCCTCGAACGGTATAGTTCTCGCTTAAAGCAGCTCCGTAGTTGCACGTGCCGCCACGCTGCCCACGCGCGCAGCTGTTCACGCCGGAGCCGAGCTGCGATTACCTGCCGCTTCCAAGGCCGCATCCTTACCTTCCGGTAAGCGTACACCTGCCACTGGTGCAGCACCGAGCGCGATAACTTCTTGTGGAAAGCGCTTTCGGCGATCGCGTCCCACCACTGGAGAAGCACCGCACGCGAACGAGTGCTTCGGAAGTGTTGTTCCGCCGCTTCATTGGTCAGACGCATGTGGAGAGCGAAAGCTGCGAAAGCGCGGAAGCTCCGAAAGCAACGCTTCATTCGTGCGAGCGGTGCCTTCGTCGCAGCTTTCACTTTCCGCACTTGGCGCTCGTGATAGTTGTGAAGCCAGACGTCCCACAGCGGAAGCGGCCGCACAAAGTGGGGCATGGGTATGTGCAGTCGCTTGGACCTGGAGAACGCGGCCCACCGCGCCCAAAGTTCGATAATTGTCAGCATCTTCTCGCCAGCCCACACAGGTCGGTGCTGGAATGCCATCCGCGCGGCACGCTTGATGCAAAGTTGGGCGTTGAGTCCGATCCGCTTTTCTTCCGCGTGCACACGCTTCCATAACAGGAACATGCGCTGGACTATCCGTTTGGCGATGGCACGTCTCGCCTCCAGGTGCTGCGCTTTCAAAATCCTAACGCGGTTCTTGCTCGTCATTGCCGCGAGTTGCTCGACGGGAGCAAAGGCAGCGTTGACAAAACCAGTGTAGTAGCTCTGCTTCATTGGGTGGGTCAGCACTTTGCGTGTGTAAGCGTCGTCGTCTTCGTCTGTCATGAACACAAGGTTGATGACAATCTTGGGCAGCTCGGGCTGAGTCTCTGCTTCACGGAAGAGTTGCAGCTCAATGAGCTGCAGTCGGATTGCTCCGTCCACTTCTTCTCTCCAAGCCCGGAAGTACTTCGCCTTTGCTGAGCGCTGGGCTTGCTTGGTAATGCGGTGGGAGAGCACCCAAACTTGAAAAAAAGCGCGGCGGGTCTTCATACGCCAGCGTCTCCATTTCTTGTAGATTCGCCGCTGCCGGAACATGCGCCACGCAGACTGAATGACACACGCGGCACCTCCACAACGACGGCGCCGCTTGTGAAAGTCCAAGAACATATCAACTGCAGCTGTCTCAGCCTCCAGTGCGCGCGCTTCTTCCTCAGGTGTATCACGGAAGAAGTGGCTCATTGATACCACACGACTGTTTCGCATGGACTTGACATGATTGCCTGGAAGGAAGGGACGAGCGGGACTCCGACTCCCTGGCAGTGGTGCTAGTAGACCCACGGAGCGACTAGAACGAAGATGTTTTGGTTGGCGCCGGTGCTCAGATGGTCTGACCTCACACCGCGGGTGATTCTCGATGTAAGATACCTTTTGGTGGAGATCGACAACCCTTCGCCGAAGGGTTTCCGTGTCGTTCGCAATTCGCACCCCAAGAGCTTGCTGTTCCTTAACGCGGTGCGCATCTCGCATATGGGGAGTATCTAACGAGAAGAAAGGGTGAATCTCGATGCGGTTCTTGCGATGCTCCAGCATGATTGCCACCTCTTTTGATGTCATCTTCTCGTTCGTTTCCTCTCGTTCCAGAGGCGGATACCAGCCCAAGATGTCCCGAAACTTAGCGTTGCTTTGTCGCTTATGGTTTCTCTCGGCTCGTAAAAGCGTTTCTTTGTCTGGCAGCCACGCGGCCATCTCGGCCTTCCGTTGAAGACGCTCAGCTTCACGGTCAGCGCGGCGTTTGTCATCTGATGTCAGTTGGTTACTAGTCTCGGCTGCGATGCGCTTCTCCCGCTCGCGCTTTTTCTTCTTCTCGGTCTTGCGCTCCAAGAACTTTTGCTCAAAGTTGCTCACAAAGTCGGAGCGCGTCGTAGACCCGCGGCTACTGTTGAAAGAGGACGAATCAATGAAAGACGAAAATGCACCGCTCGAGCCGCCACCACCAAAGCGGCTTGTGCCAGGGGTGCTGCTTGCGTCCGAGTATTCACTGCGCACCGAGTCCATTGGTTTTACCGGCGCGTGCCATTATCGGAAGGAACGATATCCCGCCACAACTAACAGGTTTTCAGGTCGACGGCTCTGTATTGATAGAAGCGATTGACCGTGCAGCAGTTTCACTTCCTATGACGAGCAAGAAACGCAAAGCAATGGTGTCTCCGGATCCTGCGGGCGCGCGTAGATGCGATCAGACGGTGCTGGATCATCGAACGGATGCGTCAAAAGGTGCAGGATGTGCTGCACGCTTTCGTACTCGCCCTCAGTGGCATATTCGATCGCCTTTTGCGCGACGTGGTTGCGCAATACAAACACAGGGTTGATCCCGTTCATAGTGTCACGGCGATGCATTTCGTGGGCAGCGTCAGGGACCCCATCTGTCTCCTCCTGAAGCCTTGCCGCGTAGCGTTCGATCCACTTGGACCAAACGGTTCGAAGCTCAGCATGTCGTTCTGCGTCACTGATCTTGTCGAGTGCCTGCAGTTTCTCGCGGTCGGCAGTCATCTGCTCAAACATAGCCTGGGTAACACCGAACATCCGCGCTTGCTCTGGGTTCGTCGTTAGAAGCAGTTCGACCGACTGGTACTGAGCCTCAGTAAACTTGGTCATGCGACGCTTCACTTGTGAGAGCGATTCTGAGAATCCAACCAGGTCCAGAACAACTGCTTGGTGGGTGGCTTTACTAAATGCCTTGATGCCAGCCAGGACGCGAAACGTGCACGTGAAATCGGAGCCTGTCTCCTCTAACACGTCAAACAGCGAATCGATGAGCGCCCGATCATCTGCATCCTTGTTTTTGTGCAAAATGCCAAGCTTTGAGCGCATTTGGCGGTAATACTCGTCTGTGTAGATCTGGTTGAAGTCACCAAGCGCGGGTTCAAGGGCCTTACGATCCATCACTAGTGCGAGTTGGTCCGCAAGAACAGAGCAGTTCCACTTGCAGATCTCTGGTTGTGCCTCGTATCGATAGCGACCGCCGTCATCAGACGTGTTGCAGATATGTTGCGGATTGAAATGCTCCATGAAGCCGTACGGTCCATAGTCAAGAGTGTCTCCAATGATGCTCATGTTGTCGGTGTTGAGCACGCCATGACAGAAGCCGACACATTGCCACTTCGCGACCAACGACGCAGTACGGCGAGTGACTTCCGTGAAGAACCGCACGTACGCAGCCTCGCGGTCCAACCCTGAGTTTTCGATGTCTGGGAAGTATTGACGAATGGTGAAGTCAAGCATTTGGCGCATCATGGCTCGTTTGTAGGGTAGATGGGCGCTCGGTCCTGCCCTTCCCGTGTTGCTATCCGTCTCTTTGAAGATCTCAAAGGATCCAAACCGTAGGAAGCTTTGAGCGATCCGCATTACCACAGCTGTTGGTTCGGCCTTGGCATTTCCGTCATAAAACACATCCCGAATCACTGTTGTGTCGTGCGAAACCACGACACTTCCGGCCCGAGTGGTTGGAATGCCCAACGCATGCATGTGTTCACTTGCAAGGAACTCTCGAAGCGTCGAGCGCAGTACTTTTCGGCCATCTACTGTGCGTGAGTATGGCGTCTTTCCGGCACCTTTAAGCTGCATCTCCCAGCGCTGTTTCGAAGTACCAGAGCCACGGACGATCTCTCCCAAGTACAGCGCGGCACCGTCGCCCAGTTGACCCGAGAAGTATCCAAATTGGTGGCCGCAGTAGCATTGCGCAGCCGTCTCCGAGCCTTCAAAAGTCGAGTTGCCGGCGAGATACGGCACCAGCTCGTCGACGTTGGCGAGCTCCTCGGCAGGAACGTGGTCTTCTCGGGCGTCGTCTTCCTCTTTGAAGACCTCGATGCCAACGAGGCGCAGCGCCTCGGGCGCCGCAATCACAAGCTGCGGGTTCTCGATCGGACTGGGCGAAATGCGCGAGTAGCACGCGCCGGCCACGCGCGGGCGCACAAAGTTTTGCGTTTCCTTGTCGACAGGGAGGCCGCTCAGCACGGCGTTGTCGAAGCTGCTGGCGGGCGGCGTGGTCTTGCGCCAGAACCCACGGCCGTGCGAGAGACTCTGCGCGGAGCGCTGCTGGAGCATGGCGAGCGTTGGGGCGAGTGCGCGGCGCAGGATGGATCGTCGACTGGGTACCATGCAAGTGCTCGATGTTCTGTCAGTCGACCCAACTGCCGGATGTCCACCCACAACGACCATCATTCCGCAATGGCAGTCTCTAAACCCTCTGTAAAACGTTCACTCCGCGTAAATCTATTTAGAAAGGCTTTACGGAGTGTTGGTCAAGTCCAGGTGGCACACCTCGAGCGATGCTGCGACAAGCCGTTTCTGTGCAGCTCTTCAAAAATCGTTGCCTCCACGTCGACGTCGCCACGCCCCATGATTAGCTGAAGCCTCTGGCGTGGTGATTCATTCCCTCACGATTTCCCGACACCGACGACCTGGCGAGTACCAGAGCGCAACGCCAGAAATACGCAACCGCTCGCTTCGCCATGACGCTCGTTCCTCCCGCCGACTCGATCCGCGCGCTCGACGGCTTCTTCACTGCGCACTTCGTGCACAACGTCGTGGTGCCGGAGAACAGCACGCCACCGCTCTTCCTCAACTTCGCGCTCGCAACAAACTCCTGGGAGGAGCTCGAGAGTAAGAGACAAAGCGCCGAGTCCGCGGTCACAGTCGAGGTCACTGATGATGGCGATGCCAACACAAGCTCCAGCGCGACCAAATCGAGAGCGACAAGCAAGACGAAACAGGTCAAGATCGTGTACTTCGTGCGCCACGCTGAAGGATTTCACAACGTTGCAGAGCGCGAGCTGGGAACGGAACGCTGGGAGGCCGTTGAAGCCAAGCAAGAACGTTTCCTCGACGCAGATTTGACACCTTTTGGCATCCAGGACACCGAGTCGAAAGGCCCTCCGGCCGTCCGAGCCGAACAGCAGCATGGTATGCCGCGCGTCGGACGTGTCATCGTGTCGACGCTGTCCCGAGCTATTCAGACTGCTCAGCACTTCTTCACGGCGCAGCAGGCTCCTCGCCCATACGTAGCCATGGAGTTGTCCCGCGAGACACTCGGCATTCATACTTGTGATAAACGGCGGACTCTCTCCGAGCTGAGGGTCAAGTTCCCTGACGTCGACTTTTCCAAGATCGCTGACGAGCAGGATGTCATGTGGACACCGACCCACCGTGAGACTGAAGATGAATTGAGAGTGCGTGCACGCGCGTTCCTCTCACAGCTCTTTCGCGAGGTGCGTGAGACTCATGTTGCAGTCGTGACACACTCCGGCTTCATGTCGGCCGTCTGGTCGCTCTTTCACAGCGAGCGCTTTAAACCGGCTAACTGTGAAGTCGTCCCGCTGGCGCTTGAGTGGAGCGAGGATGCGGGTGTGGTTCAGGCCTTGGAGTAAAAATAGATTTTATGCAGCTGAAATGAATGTGGTTGCCGAGGACGGGGCCGAATGCCTCGTGCTGAGCACGGGCACTTGTTTCGATTGGACTTTGAGGTTTCACAGTCAGCTGCCGGGGCGGTCTTACTGGTCGGTACCAGAGAGACTGGTCAAAACGTCGGACCCTCACCGAGGCGACTGTTCAACACTCAAGTCTGCCTCTGACTGACAACGAACCCACTCTCGCAAGATTCCTCGCGCTCCTGTCGTGCTAACACCTCAAATGGGAAATGTCATCAGCTATCGTTCGGCAGGTGTGACGCAGGAATCGACGCCCATGCTGGTCGCTGAGGGGTCAAATAAGCGATCTTCATTCGTTGGCGCAGGGCCACCACCTCCCTTGTTCATTGGTGAGATAGAACCTACCCAAGCGACGTGGAGCAAAGAGAGCAAGTGTGTGATGATACAACGCTTGTTCGGTTGGCTTCCTGACTCAACGGTATGAGCACGTCGAAAGTCTTTTTCGTTTGTCTGGCTGCAGCCAAATGTGTGGTATGCACTCGAACACAGGCGGAAAAGCTCAAGCAGGACCAGAAGGCACCTCTCTATTTCCCTCGGGCTGCGTACGAACGCCAACTAGTGGATCTGTGTGACTTGGGCACTGACGAATGCATCACACAGAGTGTCCGATATCTCGAAGTCAACTTTGCGTGGCCAAGCCATCGTGGTCGTTCAGCGAGTGTATCGGCGATACCGCCTGCTCTCCAAGTGGCACTGGATCAGCTTACAAATCCTAGAATTCGCACAGAACAAGCTTCGGCAACGAGCGACCGAAGAAGAAGAGGAGGAGATGCTCGCGAATTTCCGTCAGATCCTGACCAATGGATTCTCAGCGCAAAAAGTGTCCATCACTGGAGCCCTCAAAAATATCGAGCTCCAGCTCGTGCTGAACCCGGATCAAGAAGAGTGCTACATCACATGGACGCCTTCGCGGAAGCGACAGCCACGAATCGATCTCCGTAAGCCATCTCAGGGAAATAGTTCTGTTCGCAAAATAGTTGACGTCCTACTGATTTCCCTCGTAGACGACGTTGAAGTAGTCGCTCCGGTCCAAAAAGAAGGAAACAAGCACGCTCCTCGACTGGCGAACAAAGTGAGCCATCGCCGCGGCCTTATTATCGTCTGTAAAAGCCATCACCGCGGTCGTGTCGTGCTGCAAGTGGGCTCGAAGCGGGAGCGAAAGGTTTTACTCTTGGGATTCCAACGACTGCTCGAAGATCTCAATCGTTTTGCACCGACACTCGATGAGACAGGTACCATCAGAAAGAGAATGCCTCGGCGTCAGAGTGCTATCCAGTTTTTCGAGACCGACTCTCACCAAGGCGAGCGTGTTGAAGACAGCACCAATGCTACTGGCGAAGGGAATGTGCCCTCAAGTGAGAACCAAGGTCGAGACAAGCCGACACAAGTATCTCCGTCCAAACTCAGCAAGCACCACTCCACATCTATCGAACGCTTTTACCACACGCGCTTCGACGATCCGCTTGTAGGTGGTCGGGGTAAACAGTTCGATCCGATCGCCGCGGATGCAGAAGTACACACTCCATCGTCTGCTCGAAGATCGAGCGTGGTGAAATAGTATAGATCAGTGATGCCGGTTGCGATTACATTTGCTGTGACATCTCTACTCGTCTTTGACGAGCTTTACATTTACAGGAAAGTATGCACCTCCTCTTTGGACGACACTCGGGGTCGCCAATGGCAGAAACCAGTACGGAAATTCTTTAAATGTTCCCAGTACTTGCTGGAAGTTGCCTAGTATCCCGATGTTGAAGTAGTTTATGTAGTCTCCGTCGCGACGCTTTTCACAGTATTCGAGGGTACTGTAGTTGAATGCCGTCAGAGCAATATGCATCAGGTAGAAGCAGAAGAGGGCAGCACCCAAACATGCACCAAAGAAGAATACGAGCGCGATCTGAAGGGGCAATGTGAGATACTGGTGATGTAACCGACCATTGCTGTTTCTCACCTGCAACGACGGCGACCAGAAGTGAAGGCGGCCATGGAGAAAGAGCGCCGTGGCGTAGTCGAGGTTATCGAGCAGCGTAAAGCGGAAGATCAAGCTGGCGAGATGCAAGCATGTGACCGAGCTCCATCCGAGAAACTGGAGGAAGAACTTGTAATTGTGGTAACCGATGCACCTGTAGGGATTTACTCAAATCATGCTCACAGATCCCTGCAATTGAGATTTTGCAACGTACTTGTTGATGTAGACGCAGTGGTGATCCATCTTGAGAACGCATCTCTTGCAGGAACTGCAGTGGTGCATGCGATCGGCTTTCCACACGTTGCACCGCCGGCAATAGCGCCGAGAGCCATTTGCCTTGGTTTCAATCGCGCGTTCATCCCACCCGATTGGCGGTGTCGGTGGCACCTCTCCTCGCTTCCGCCTCGCCACAAACGAGTCCTTCGAGAGGAGGCATTGGACGAGCGAGGAGCAGAGCAGGAACGTCATGGCGTGGAAGGCGAGAATCTCGAGCGCGGACACCTCGCGCGCCAGCAGCTGCGGCTGCGCGAAGCAGACAAAGGATCCATAGAGCCAGGCGATGATCAGTCCCACGACGGCCGGTGGGACGTACCGCAGACGCCGCGGTGCGCGGCACTCACAGCAGCAGCCCATAGTGAGTCACCCAGGATCTGACCCTGCTGGCGACCGACCATCACTCATGAGCCGTTGACCTCTGAGACTGCATGCGACGGTGCGTAACCGGACGGTGGTTCAGGGTCGCGAGTGAAAAATTGCACTTGGCGGTAGAAAGAGTTCCTTCTTCGTGGAGAAGTGTTGAAGCCGGGTCATTCGTCGGAAACCACCGCTGGAAAGAGTAGCATGCTGCCGCGCACCGCGCCGCCGCCCCATGCGCTGCACGCGCGCAACACGCAGCACTTCGTGCTCACGCCGCCAGCCGGAGACCCCCACGCGACGCACAGCGTGCTCGAGATCGCGCGCCAGCCTCCAGGGTCCTGGTACAAGGACCAGTTCGGTCGCAAGGCGACGTTTGAAGTTGCCGTGCGCCGCGTAGCGAGAGGCTGCGCCGCCTGTTCCGACCAACGCCACCTCAATGTGCAGCTGCTCTACGAGAGCGGCAAGCTCGTCGAAAACCAGAACATTCTGCGCGTCGCGTCAGGTCTATGCCTTAACAAGGACGATCACAGCACTCTCGCAGTACGCATCATGGAAGTATCCAAGAACCACCAGAACCAGGTGCGAGACTGTGCATGGCGTACTAGATTTGGATTTCTTGATAACCGGTTGGTGCGCAGAAGTTTCGCCTGCAAATATCTCTTCCGCCATGCCCTTTGAAGCATTTGGGGGCAGGTGTCGCCGGCGTGATCAGTGAGCCAGTACTCGTGCTTTCCAAGAAGGTATGCTATCCCGTTCTACCAATGCCTCGCTCTTGTCATCTTAAGTGATGGTTTGCAGAACAAGCGGCCAGTAAAGTCCGATACCGACGAAGCAGCGGAAAACAAGACAATATCAAAACTCAAGAAATCGAAACATTTGGCATCACCCAATGGATCAACTCGGGATGGAAATAGTCCCTTCAACACACCTACTAGTCGGCCAAGAGTACACGCTGAGTCACCTCCGGAGTTAGACGCCCTTGGGGAAGAAGAACACTGGGGAGCAGAGATTGTTCGCTTCCGGAGTCCAAGTCAGGGGCTTTGCTTGTGGGCAAACGCCGCGTTCAACTTCATGTACAGACTTCAATGGCAACATCGACTCGATGGACCGCAAGATGGTGACGCGAAGTTCAGATGTCTTGCGTGCGGTACCTCCTACGGACCGCGCCCCGTGCATCGATCTGATTGTGACCTTGCTCTGCTTCTCGAGCAGACAGGTACGGCAGTCACCTATTTTTCTGGTGGTCGAGGCTGCTCACGTTTTTTGCCTCCCAGGATCTCTTGATGATACTGAATATGGTGAGGGCTCAGAGAAATCGAGGCAAACGATGCCACGGAAAACTAACCATGAGCAACAAACCGGATCCTTGTATGGATCACATTCAACCGCGCGGCCATCACTTTCACAGAATTCCCACATGAATGGTACACATGTGTCGCCCCAAGATGACAGTTCAGCCCCTTCGGCAGGTTTTGGTTCGACATCGGTCGATATGCTCGCGAAGAATCTCAACTTGGGATCTTGGGAAGGATATTCGAGTCTGTCGAAGATCATGTTCAGGTGCGAAGTCACTCTATAACGATGATGGGATGGACCTTGGTTAACTTATTCTTCTCTCGTGAAGCTTGGAAGCTGGCATCAAACAACCGGCTGCCGGTGACAGCCTGTTGAAAGGAGCCAGCAATGACGCTAAGTCAAGTGACGTCTCGATGAATTCGTTGATGAGTGGCGGAACAGGATGGTCTATTGCAACTCCTCAGCCGGGCCAGCTGTCTCTGAATCTGTCATCACTACTGTCAAGTGTGAAAGGTCTCTCCCCAGACACAGCAGCATTTCTTCAAGAGCAAGAAGCTGAGCTTACTGGGGATGCTAGCCTGTTGCGTTCACTGAGCAAAGTTAGCTTGAGCGACTTTCTTCCGGATGGAAATTCTGATCGAGCGGAAAATGAAGGTATTGGTGCTCGATTGGCATCGCTGGGCTCGGTACTAGCGGACGATTCGAGGGGCTGTGTGAGGGAGGACGCTGTCGTGGCGATTGCGTGCATCGATTTCCACAATTGTGGATATCCCGCATTTGATGAATCGAACTCACTGGTGGGCTCATACTTCCTGTCTGAGAAAAAGGTGCGTTTGTATATCCTCCTCACAACTCGAGTTCGTTTTAAGAAGGGTCATATCGTAGCCCAATCCAGAGTTACGATTTCTGCCGAACCTCTATCCACTCCCGCCACAGATGCTTCAAGATCTCGAAGCTCGCCTGGCTACGTGGAGGCATCAATCTGGTGAACTGCTTCACACTCGACGCGAATCCGAGTCGTTGGAACAGTTGAAAGCACGAGTTGTTGAGTGGTTCACAAGAAACATTTAACTGTGAAATAAGGGAAATCCGGCTTCGGAGCCGTTATTTATAAAAAAATATTCGGAATCGGGCCGTCCGGTTCCTCATTGAGCAACCATGACCTGTATTCCGACTCCGCTTTAGTGACCTTGTCGCTGCCTTTTTACTGTAAGTAGCGAAAGGGTCACTGAAGACCCATGGCCTCAATTACAAATTACTTCTTTTGAAAAAAACAGTTGACAATAATGGCTACGAAAACGGATTTCCCTGTAAAATATACTATTTCAAACGGATACTGTTGCTGTTGGAGTTCAGAGTTCAGAGTTCAAGGGCAGGTGTATTACGGTAATTACAGCTGGGCTTTTCGATTTATGGATAACGTTAGCTGTTAGATGTTGGGAACATTATCTCCACAAAGCAGTCGATAGCCAAAGACGACAAGCGACGGAGCCACCATGGGCAAGGCCGACTTCCTCACAGCCAAAGCTATCGGCAACCGCATGAAGGCGAAGGGCTTGCAGAAGCTGCGGTGGTTCTGTCAGGTGTGCCAGAAACAGTGCCGCGATGAAAACGGGTTCAAGTGCCACACAACATCCGAGAGTCATCAGCGGCAAATGCTCATCGTGGCCAACAACCCGGACAAGTTCCTCAGCCAGTACAGCGACGAGTTCGAAAGAGCGTTTCTGGAAAATCTGCGTCGGCGCCACGGCACAAAGCGGATGGCTGCGAATGTTGTGTACAACGAATACATATCCGACAAGCTCCACGTGCACATGAACGCGACGCAATGGACGACGCTCGGCAGCTTCGTGCAATACCTCGGTCGAACAGGCAAGTGCATCGTAGACGAGACGGAAAAAGGGTGGTTCATTCAATACATTGACCGTGACCCGCGCACGCTCGCGCGCCAACAAGAGCTCGAGAAAAAGAAGAAAGCTGATCTCGACCACGAAGAGCGAAACCGCCTCTTCATCGAACGTCAGCTCAACCTCGCTCGTGAAGCTCGTAAGACGGAATTATCTGCAGATGGCACAGATACCAGTGAGAGCGACGAGCTCCGCCCAACCAAGATGTTTCGGCGCGAAGGAGATGAAAAAATTTCGATTTCGCTCAGTGCGACGACGAAGGATGCCCAGTCTCACAAATCACTCTCATTGGCGTTGCCCAACGTGTTTGGTGGCGAAGATATGACCTCGGAGACTGGTGACTCCTCCACACGGTCTGGAGGTCGCCAAATCGATGCCATGAAGCAAGAGTTCGAAGAGCTGGAAGCAAGGAAGCATCAGCACAAGCGACGGCGGGAAGAAAAGGTCGTACGCCAGGATAACTGGATCGCAAAAGGCATCATCGTCAAGGTTTTGAACAAGAAAGTCGCGAATGGCAAGTATTACAAACTTAAAGGCGAGGTTGTTGGGGTGAAAGACCGTTTTGGCGCGACGGTTGAAATGCTCGACTCTGGAGATGTGCTTCAGCTGGACCAAGACGACTTGGAGACTGTGATTCCTAAAGTTGGTCGCCGTGTCATGGTCGTCAATGGCATCGGCAGAGGCTCCGTGGCGAAGCTTCTGTCTATCGATGTGGACAAGTTCTGCGCCAGTGTTCGTCTCGAGACGGGTATTAGGAAGTAAGTATTCGGTTCCTTAGGTCTAAATCATTTCTGTTACTGAACCCTATGTTTATGGCGTAGGGGTGAAGAACTGGACGGAATTGAATACGAGGATATCTGCAGGCTTGCCGACGAGAGTACAAACGGGAAATGATGATTGCATCATACGTTGTTTTTATTGAGAACTGTGGTTGACGGTTCACGGGGACGAAGGCGTCCGACGAGTCGATCCATCATCTTAACAAAGTTCGTGAGTTATGAAACCATGATGTGAGTGTTCTTAAAGTTCACGCACCATCTTCTTGCCCATCCTCTGCACTCCCGTTTGCCATACCCATCTCATCGTCGTCTTGATCGACACGCTTAGCTTCTTCTTCGTCCATTGTCACGTCTTCATCCAGCGTTGCTTTTAGGTTTTGGATCGTTGCCATCAGAAGTGAAAACTGCTTTGAACGCAAGCCAAGCTTGTCGTCTACTGCCGTGAGGGCACTCTGGGCTTCGTGCAAGCGTTTTTCCTCCACCGCCAATTCCCTGGGAGCAAATTGTCAGCCTTTCTTGCATTCACACCGAATTACACCAGCCACAACTCACGCAGCAAGTTCCTGGCGAGTTGGTAGTTCATTGATGACACGCGAGATAGATTCGTACTCTTCTTTGTATGCTCGAATCGTTTTTTCGACCAGAACCTTTGCATGGAGGTCCTCAATTTCTTTGGAGACTTTGGATATTGACGTATCTTTTCCACCACCAAGTATGTGAGGACAAATCTCCGCGCCAACTCCTTTAGAACCTACTTACCGATTTCGCCGTTAAGTTGTTCGTACGCTTCGAGCTCACGGTCGGACGTGTAGCTAAGAATGTCGACCTTGTTCGCCTCGAACTCGAGCTGTTCCATCTCCCACAACATGGAGTCGACTTCCTGCTTGCTGCAGATGCAGACGTGTACTGAGCCAGCCGAAGAGTCCACCCCACGAGCCGCCCACGTACCAGAGTTCGGCGTCCATGCCGTCCTCCGCCAGCGAGTCAAAGAGCCCCAAGACGCTCTCGGCACACTTCTTAAGGCCAGTCTTGCCCAGCGTACTTGTGCGCGTAAGCAAACGCCGACGGATCACCGCATCTGAGTCACAAGGCAACAACTGAGCGCCGCTGTCGCGAACCCGAGAAATCAACGGACGCACCTTCATCCGCCATCGTTGAGCCCTGCACCGATCGAACTGCCCCAAGCGTCTCCACTAGGTTCGTGTAGTCACGTGTGCACGAACCTATGGGTTTGTGAAGAGACACGAACACGAGACAGTGCCACCGACACAGGTGAACCCATGTGGTTCGGCATCGCCCCGGCCCCGGCGCCGAGTCCGCGCACGAACACGAAAGCTTGGCACCCGCTACACTGCTCCTGCGCTCGTCATGGAGGCGGTGCCGAGGATGCCCCATCGCCCACTCCTCGCTCCCGGGCTCGGCGGTCGGACGTGGCGAATGACAGCCCTCACCTTCAGGACAAGTCAGTGAAGCAACGCGAGCGGTGGCTGCCGAGGGTGCGTTCTCCGCAAAAAGCGTTGCGTGACACTTCAAACCGCTCTGCACATGTGAGTGAGGCAGTTCCGAGCACAAATCGACCGAGAGAGAACGAAGAGCGAGCGTTCAAGCTGGAGGGACCGGGGAATAGTGGTGCTGAGATTCCCGCCGCGAAAGGTGATGCTCATTTCCGTCGCTTATCAAGGCGACTTTCAGAACACCACCACACATTTTTCCAACCGACTTCACTTTCGGAAGTTAAGGGCCAGGAACTACAGTACGAAGCAGCTTTAACTGCAATATCGGTCACGGGGTCGGCAACAGTCAGGTGACAGCCGGCGCGTCGACATTCTCGTCCGTGCATCTACAGTCGAGTGCTGGGACTGAGCTTGGATCGACTCGACTTCAACTTGGTCGACAAGCCATTGACGACACTGAATGCAGGTACCAACTACTCATGATCTCGCGTTTGACTTCCCAAACCCAAGTGAATATTTGGTGATACAGATTGTCCAGTCCATCAATCGTTGATCGCTCCTCGGCCTCATCCGCTCAAACTATGTGTCACCGAGGCTCCAGAGGCCAGCCGCGTCAGCGCGAATCTGGACTCCATGTCGTGCCGAGACTGTTGAGCTCGTCCGGACCTCCAGGAATCGTTATTCCAGGTGATGCTATGCGCTTGATCCCTCCAATGCTAGAGCGTGCACAGCCCACAAACCTTGTCGGTCACACGTCGAGTGTTGGAGTGGTACTCGTTGACGACGACAATTTTATTGTTTCATGCTCCATCGACGGCTCAGTTAAGGTTTGGTCTCGGCTGACGTTCGACTGTTTGTACACGTTGTACGGCCACAGTGACGCAGTTTCGAGTGTTGATTTGTCGTCTCAATGGCTAGTGTCGGGCTCTCATGACCACACGCTACGTGTGTATGAAAGTGGTCACGGATTTCGCTTCATCCACTCCCTCGAAGGGCATACAGGTCACGTGACTCGAGTGAAGTTAGTGACACACCAACGGGATCTTGTGGTCAGTTGCTCAGACGACGCCACCCTTCGTCTCTGGGATGTAGAACATGGATCTTGTCTTGTCGTTTACAAGATGCACTTATCTCGAATCACCTGTGTTCTTGTGATTCCCAGCCCAGTTGGTGTCATTTGCTCTGGATCGGCAGACTCATCTGTGTGCCTCTGGGACTTACTCCCACCGCCGACTTCAACAGGGCATAAACCCGGCGAGCCAAGGATTTGTCTGTCTGCATCCAAATTCTTCCAAACACACAAGTCGACGGTTCAGTGCCTTCTTGCCGGAGACTCGGTACCTCTGCACAGTGGGTACCATGTCAATAGCATAGTCTTCAGCTGTTCAAGCGACGGAACGATTCAATGGTTCGATGTCTGGTCACGTCAACACCTTGGCTACATTGACAAAGTGCATTCTCCCGTGTACTCGATGACATTCCATTCACACCTGAGATCGTTAGTCTGCTCGACTGGAGACGGCCGATTACTCGTCTATACGGGCCTCGTGACTGGGAGTAGACATGACATCACCAAGCAAGAGCTCAAGATCACATCAAAATGGATTTCTTCGCTCCAACCACTGACAGGGCAGTTTCTTGCCTGTGCCTCGGAAGACGATTTGTACGTTGTAAATCTTGATCGACTGCGCATAGAACGCTTCATTGCGACCGCCCATGGCTTCTTGAACTGCATCGGATGGTTAAAGCACGAGCGGCTGATAACCAGCGGTGAAGACAACGTCATCAAGGTGTGGCCAATCCTTTAACATCCTGCCTCTCCGACGTTGGATGATCCTCGCTGAGCCTGCAAATTTGCTTTATGAAGTTCCGACTTTTGCTCGTGGCGGGCTAGTGCTGTCGGGTGTGGAAATCTTCGCCGACAGAGAAGGCAGCAATTGGTCGCTACTCTTGTTGCAGATTCATACTCTTCAGATTCTTGAGAGGCACTCGTAGCTGCATCATCAAGGCTGCTACGTGTTCTCTTCCACTTTGTCCAATCACGCACGCGTGACTCAAAGCCAGGGGACTCGCGCCTCCCATCCGACTCGTGCGCGTCGTGCGTTGTTTGTGTCGAAAGGTCACTGCGAGGCATCTTGATGTGGTCCATGTACTCTCTAGTGAAACCTCGTTCGTGGAATTCGCACCTTGCGAGATCCTCTTCCTCTCGCTGGAACTGTGCCCAGACTTCTTCAGGAGTGCGCAAACTAACAGGAGTCTCTTGTGCTCGTGGTTGTGGTGGAGGAGGCGGGCGCTTTTTGGAGCGGCGCTTCCTCGGAAAGCCCTCGGCATACGGGCGTGCTGGTGTCCGTGTCGGAGTCGCCTTCTCGCCGTGTCCTGTCAGTGCCTCTAAGTACACTTTCAGAGACTGCTCGACGGAAAGACACTCGTACGCTTCCGAGAGTCGCTTGAACGCGTCCTCAGCACCTACGCACGACGACACCAGAACAAGTCAGCGCCATTGACAGCGAGAAAAGCCAGGGTTCCCTTGCACCAGGCGCTCGGTTCTTGTCTGGATGTACTCGGACGGCGAGGTGCTTGTACTGGCGGCGAGCCGCCGCTGTCGCTGCCAGGCCAATGGGGAGCTCCAGCGCTTCAAAGTGGTTCCTTCCGCAGTGCCTTCAGCGTAACGCCGTCTACTCAACCCGTGGCATCCACGCACGACTCACCTGGCAGCAAGTATGCGCGAGACCTCGTCTTCTGGTGGTGCCATGATTGCTGTGGCCATGAACCGAAATGGAAAGAACTGTGCTTAAAATAGTACATTTACGCTACCACTTCCGAAGCTTCTTGTTCTCTGGCGGGATCCGCCTCCTTCTCCTCTTCCACATCCATACCCTCGGTTCGTGTCAGATCTGTCCCTACCACGGCATCGTTGTTGTGGTCACGCTCAACCTGCTTTGTGTCGCTGTGTTCACTTTCGTCGTCACGTTCATCTCCTGACTCCAGCGCTACATGTTGACGCTTGTGTAACCTGTTCGAGAGCGCCAAGATGGTGCGTACAATACTAAGGTCCCTCGAGGCCGTATCCGGATCTACGTGCTGAGGGGACTCGACGTGAGTTTATGGCTAAGGATGTAAAATGGGCAGGTCGTGTGTCCACATACCTCATTTCGCAGCTCCGCAAGCAGTTGTTGATAGCGCTCCCAGTCAATGCCATCCACAAGAGCAGGCACTGGGCTTCCATTGTCAGAAACACACCCATCTGCTCCCAGTGCATGGCTATCCAGCAGCGATTCCACCTGTTCGAACAAGTGCTGGTGCTCAAGCGGCAGATACTCGTTGTGCCGACGTTTTCTGCGCTCGTGGTCAATCGCGTCAGCAAGTTCCTCCACGTTGCTTCGATGGATGAAGCCATGCCCCCAGGGGTAGACGATAACACAGCACCGGTCCTCCCGTCGGTAACCACGCAGGTATCCTGCGCCAACCGGGGTCGCCACTAGATCATCAAGCCGCATGCCTCCTGTCCATTGACAGCATGCATCGATTCTTGAACCTATTCGAGATCCCGTGGCGAAATGAGCACTTACCGACGACGTGGTCTTTGCGGAGCACGAATCCATCGACTGGGTCTTTGACCCACTCGCGAAGAAACCTCGCAATTTGATCTTTCAGCTGCAGCGCCAGCAACGCCTTCTGGGTGATTGTCAGCGCTGAGCCGCTCTTATTTAGCACGTCGAAGCTTCCGCGGAGCATCTGTTCCAGCCGCGGCTTGTGCAGTGGCGAGCGCAAGAGCTGAATCGCTTGCGCCGTGAGCTCCACAATGGTGTCGACTTTGCGCGATGGCACCGCAGCGACAGCCTGCAGCAAGTGGAGCCAGCGCAGATCGCGCTCTTCGTACGAGTGGGAGGGCGGATCCGCGAGCTTGAGCAGCAGGCTCGACCCGGTGGGCACGCTGAAGACGAGGGCGTTGCGGTTGTCGACCTTCCGCAGCTGCGCCTCGCGCGTCGTGAAGCGTGGCAGGCGGTTGTCCAGCATAGTTGGCACGGCACTAGGAGCAGCCGCTGCCAGCGCCGAGGAGACGGCCGCGTGGGCGGCGCCAGGGGACGCGAAGCCCGAAGGCGCTGGCGCGATGGCAGTTGGCGCCGTCATGTTATGACAGGGCAATAATGCTCTGGAGGAGACACAACCCAATTACCCACTACATATGTTTAGGTTGAATGGGTGATTGGCGGAATGGAAATCGAACGTGTCGCCACTCGCCATTATGCTGACGCACCTGGTGGCTCGCGGCTCGGCGTCGCGCGGCGCGGCCGCCTTCGTCAGACGTGGCGCGGCGCTCTTCTCCAGCAAGCGGCGGACGCGCTACGACGACGACGGCGAGAGCAAGCGCCGCGACAAGCTCTTCTCGGCGTTGCGCGTCAAGCAGCAGGAACAGCTCAAGCGCCTGCGCGAGTCGATCGTACGCGAGGAGAGAGAGGCGGCGGCCAGTAAGCAGCGAGAGGGCGAGAGCGACGCACCGAGCGCAGGAATCGTAGTTGATGACGCGGATCGCGGCGGTAGTGGCATTGATGGGACCGCTGTCGTCAACGGCGACAGCTCGACGGAACAAGATGAATCGTCTGCAAGACGCAAGCGCCGGCAAATGCGCGACTTCGAGCGCATGATGGCGCGCAAGATCGCACGACAAGAGAAAGCAAAGCATCTCTCGCTGTTCCGCCAAGATTCGCCGCTCTGGCGGCTGCACGGCAGTGACCGCACCCTGCTCGACTATGACAACCTGCCCGATCTCTCCTTTCATGGACCAATCGACGTGATCCACTCTGCTGAACAGGAGCGCTCCTTCATCGCATACCTTGCGGAACAACGCGTATTTGGTGTGGATACGGAATCGATGCCGCGCTTTGGCAGCCGAAAACGGCAGAATCCAGTCTGCCTTATCCAGATCGCGACTCTCGAACGATCGTTCCTGTACCGGATACCTCGTGGTGGCTCACTGCCTCCACACCTACGAACTATTCTCGAAGACCCTGCTGTGGTCAAGGTTGGTCACTCACTAGACGACGACTTTCGATTACTAGAGAAATCTAAGCTTGTCAGCGGTGTGGCAACCACGATTGACACACTCCCTATTGCGACCAAACTTGGCTGTCTCCGCCCAGGACTCAAGACGCTCTGTAAACTGTTTCTGGGTGGAAGAATTTCGAAAGAGATGCAAGTCTCGAACTGGGAGGCACCGGAGCTGAGCTCTGATCAGATCCAATATGCCGCTACAGATGCGTGGGCCCCGTTACGAGGTACTTGGCAGTTATGGATGGAGCAATGACGTGGTTACCAATTATTGTGGCTTGCATGGGCTGAAGTCATGTTAGAGATGATACAACTCGACGAAGCCAAGCAATTAATCCTTGTGAAGAGCTATTGTCCTGCGAGGGGAAAAGTGGTGAGTGGCGAGCACGTACGAGCACTCGCTATTTTAGAGGAGTGTGTTCTCGAGGATCGAGCTCGTAATCCATACGAGCGTGTTATTTAGTAATAGAGCTACATATCGTTCTTAGCCGGACTCGTCTACCACGCACATAAAAGGAAACCATCCCTGCACCGCGCCACTCTCGACACTACCATATGCCCAGATCGTCTCCTCTCTCCACTCGCAGTGAACAATGTGCACTTCGTCGCCAACACTGAGTGAAAGAAGCCTCAAACTTCCGTGTTCTTCTGCGTTCGAGTCCGTGGTGTGGGGAAGCATGGTTGTATGAGTCTGTATCGCTGGGATCCACTCAACGTACGTGCATGGAAACCAGCCCATCTCAGATGAGTCATCGCGCGCGCGCATTCCGCCCCACCAACCAAACTCGTTCACACCCAAAACGATCAGTTCTTCTCCTTCTTTCAGCGATAGCTCGTTTATGTCACACGCCAAATAGTCTGCAAGTGCCCGAACCCGTCCGATCTCGTTTTTCGGGAATGGTAGAGCAGCCGGCCCATGCATTCCAAGCACCTTCAGCTCAGACGAGATAACTGCGTCAGTAGCAACATCGTCCCCACTCGTTTCATCACTGGAGTACTCTGCGTCGATGTTGGCTGCCTCAGAAACATCCTCGAATGTTTCCGACATTCTCGACCGGCAATCTGAGCTTTCTGAGTTAGCTGAAAATGAAGAACGGGACCTGATTTGGTCGCCTAACTCTTTGGGTTCGCATGATCCAGTAATGAAATCAATTAGATCAATGTTACTTCATCCTCTATCTGCAACCAGTCAAGATTTAACTTCCTCACCGTGGTTGCCAGGTGATTTTAGTTGCGAGCCCAGTCGAAATGGTATTGGTGACTCGTCGGTCCAACGACTGAGTGGCCCGCTGTCACCTTTAAGAAACGGGTGTGTGAGTAGGTCGGATGCAGGTGGACGTGTGACTGGACTCTTGTCGAAACAAAGCGAGAGGAAAGCCTTTGCGCTCTCAGACAAGAAGGTTGGTGAAGCTGGCACTGCGTCCTTCGAGGCGATGTGAAACATAGCGGTCATTGGGTTCGAGTGGTTGTCCTATCGAACTTGAGTGGTGAAAAATGGGCATTTAGTACTCAGCTTTGCACGTAACACACCCAAGGAGGCCGCGCAGTCACTAGTTCGATCAACACGCAACCTATTGCCCATACGTCGGCCTTGCGCCAGTTGTCGTCGCCGCGTTCGGCTCGCACCAACTCCGGGGCCATCCAGTACGGTGACCCAAGACCGTCCCGCACAGATCTAGAATGAGCTCATTGGATTAAGTTCGCGACGACAGGCCTCTTCGATGCGGTTTGTTCTTCAAACGTACCGAGCAGTCTCGCGCTCGCGGGCAAACTCATCAGCCTCTTCATCTGCCATCTCGGCGGCTGTTCCTCTCTTGGCAGAGCCGAAGTCGGCTATCTTCACGGTGCCATCGTCCGCGAGTAACAAATTCGCACATTTGAGGTCGCGGTGTGCGATACCGAGGCGATGCAAATAGGAGACTCCATCTGTGAGCTGGCGGATAAGATGCCGCGCTGCCGACTCGCCAAATGGGCCATGTTCCTTCAGAATTCTAAGAGTAAGCGTGAAAGTCCATACAGTCGCGAGGCAATTTGTCTCGTGTGCCATCGTACTTGCTCAACGAGCCAGCCGGAACGTATTCCATGAAGATGCGGTACACAGAGCCGTAACACTCTGAGGAACCCATACGACGGGGCTTGGTGGGGAGATCGAATACAAATAACGTGCGCACAATTAGCTCTTACCACATCCCACGAATCGGACAACGTTCGGGTGCTGAATCGACTCCACAATGTCTGCTTCTCGCTCGAACACGGCGCGGGGTAGCGTGCGTTGGATGCAGAGAGCCGACGTGTCGTTTCCTGGCCCCACCTCTTCCTGAATGAGGATTTGTTTGACAGCGAGTAACTCGGCGCTACCAAGCACACTCTCCAGCTGTCAGGCCGCATCCCCAGCGCGGTTGTCGCTAGAATCACCTCGGGATCCGCAGAGCTAGCGCGACCTGGCCGAATCGTCCTGAGCCGATCGTGGGGCCTTGCTGCCATATCAGAGTCCTGCCATCCCACACGTCATGACTCCTCGCCTTATATATGGCGACGAGCGACTCACTCGTTCTCCAGCAACGACAGCTGCAGCTCCACTTCTGCCTGCTCGCCCTTCATCACCGGAAGGGGCACTGGTGGAAGGGCTCTTCCACTTCAACATCAGCTCCAAATCTGATGTATCAAATTCAAGAGTCCCACGGCTGACCGCCAAGCAACACGAAGCAATGGCGCATACACTCGAGCGCCGAGTCTCGTTTGGGCTGCCCCCCCACGCAGCACAAGAATCTTCTGGTCTAATTTTAACCAATTCTTTTTCATTTTGCAAAGTTTTAGCCAATCAAGTATTTTCCACAGACCGTCCGTTTGCGCAAACCAGCGAGCGGCCTGTCTCTCCCCACAGGTTTTGCGAAAACGATCTTGGGCAGGTGTGCTGCTGGTGTCGAGCAGCTCATTCGCTATTTCGCCCGCCGCCCGGCACCTCCGACCGCTCTCCATGCGCCTCTTTTCCTCCTCCATGCGCGCCGCCTCCAGCTCGATGCTCGCGCAGAACCGCCGCGCCTTTGGCACCAAGGCCTCGCAACTCCACTCCAAGGTCTTTGCCGAGCAGCTCAAGACCGTGCAGATGGCCGACCAGGCTGAGACCGTGCTGCCCGGCGGCCGCCACCTCTTCCAGCTCCTGCCCAAGGCCTTCGAAGGCGTCAAGCAGATCGGTGTCATCGGCTGGGGCTCCCAGGGTCCCGCACAGGCGCAGAACCTGCGCGACTCGCTCGAGAAGACCGACATCAAGGTCAAGGTCGGCCTCCGCGAGAACTCGTCCTCGTTTGCTAAGGCGCGCGAGGCTGGATTCTCGGAGGATGATGGCACGCTCGGCGAGATGTTCCAGGTCATCAAGGAGTCCGACATGGTGCTGCTCCTGATCAGCGACGCCGCCAGCACGGAGCTCTACCCGAAGGTGTTCCCGCTGCTCAAGGATGGTGCCACCCTTGGTCTCTCGCACGGCTACTTGCTCGGCCACCTCAAGTCGGTCGGCGAGGAGTTCCCGAAGAACGTGAACGTTGTCATGGTTGCGCCCAAGGGCATGGGTCCTAGTGTGCGTCGCTTGTACGTCCAGGGTAAGGAAGTCAATGGCGCTGGCATCAACGCGAGTGTTGCTATCCACCAGGATGTGAACGGCAAGGCCACGGAGCACGCGCTCGGCTGGAGTATTGGTCTTGGCTCGCCGTACACGTTCTACACGACGCTTGAGGACGAGTACAAGTCGGACATTTTCGGCGAGCGTTGCATCCTTCTGGGTGGCGTACACGGCATGATTGAGGCTCTTTTCCGCCGCTACGTCCAGCAGGGTATGTCCCACGAGGACGCCTTCAAGAACTCGGCCGAGTGCATCACCGGTCCGCTGAACACGATGATTTCGCACCACGGAATCAAGGCTGTCCACGAGCACTTCAAGGGTGAGGACCGTAAGATCTTTGAGAAGGCGTACGCTGCTGCCTACACGCCTTGCCGTGACATTATCGAGGAGTGCTATGATGATGTCGCTTGCGGCAACGAGATTCGCAGCGTCAACAACGCTGTGGCTCGTCACAACCGTCTGCCCATGGGCAAGATCGACCAGACCCTGACGTGGAAGGTCGGTAAGAAGGTCCGCGCCGCCCGCGACGGCAACTTCATCATGAACCCGTTCACGTGCGGCACCTACTGCGCCATGATGATGGCGCAGATCGACCTCTTGATCGAGCGCGGCCACTGCTACTCGGAAGTTGCGAACGAGTCGGTCATCGAGTCGGTTGACTCTCTGAACCCGTACATGCACGCGCGTGGCGTTGCCTACATGGTTGACAACTGCTCCACGACGGCGCGTTTGGGCTCGCGTAAGTGGGCTCCTCGCTTCGACTACTTGTTGACCGAGCAGGCCTTCGTGTCGGTGGACGAGAACAGAATACCGCTTGAGGCCAAGCTTATGAGCGAGTTCAAGGACCACAAGATCCACGAAGTGTTGGCGGTCTGCGGTAGCCTGCGTCCGAGCGTTGATATCTCGGTCCAGTAAGTTTGTGAGACTTGGGGCCTTGTCGATGTTTCGTCAGCATTACCCATTTGTTGATGATCTGCTCGCTTTGAATCAAAATACACACTTTACTACTAGCTTTAACTCGTGCTGAGATCTGTCGAGTGGAGGCGTGGAATGGCTTCAACGATTCTGACGGTGCCTTGTGGCGTCGGGAGTCCATCGCTGCCTGTTGTATTACTACGTAGTAGTACTAGAACAGGCACTTCGGAGGGGACCATGGATCTGAAAGTGAGCTTTTGATGCATACTAGCACTATAATCGTTGCGTTAGTTTGAGGCTTTGCGACTGCTTGAGCGCTTGATAGCGGCCTTCGCTTCTTCAGGTGCTTCGCTCGGCACCGCCACAGGTTCGGCCGCCTCGAGCTGAATCTGACCGGTCGCTTCGAGGAGCTCACGGCACTTGGCGACCCAATTGACAAGTTCTTCCAACGAAACTATACAAGGACGCAAAGGTTAGTGTACGAACCACACAGATTGCCAATTCGAGATGAATACGCACTCTTTCCGTCGCTGTCTTCGTCGATGCGCGAGATGAGCCACTCGACGTCTTCCTCCGTGTTGGATTTGCGCAGGATTGTCATGACAGCATGCTTAAGCTCATCCGCAGTCATCACGCCGTCGCTATCGCGATCCAAGATGTTGAGTTTGTCGCCAACGTCGCGGTCAACTTTCTCGATCTCCTTCTCCAAGCTCGAGAGCATAGAGTCGAGTCGCTTCAACATCCGACCCGCAGTCTTGTTCTCGCGAATCTGAGCGCCGATGCGACCGGCAGCTAGTAGACCTTCGACATCCATCTCCGACTTGTTCTGCTTCATTTGATCCACGACCTGGCGTTCCTTTTCGACGATCGATTTGAAGGCCAGTGATTCGAGAGCACTCAGCTCCTCGAGACTGACAATGTGTTCAATAGACTTCGGTGGCGGGGTAACAGGAGTGCTGGCCGCACTGGCAAGTGACGTGTCAGGAGTAAGACCAACCGCTTCAGCAGCTCCGAAAATCGTTTCGGGTTCGCTCTTCTTGAGTGTCTGTTCTACTGTTGATGTTGCCGGAGTCACTGGCGTCTCAATAATCGAACCAGCGGCAGCAGCCTCCGCCATCGCTTGAGCGGCAGCGGCGACAGCGGCCTCAGCAGCGGCTGCTTCTTCGTCGGCCTTACGCTTGGCCTCGCTGCGGAACTTCTCTTCGTCGGCAATCATCTCGTTTTGGTAACGAATGGATTCGAGCTTCAGCTCACGCATCTCCGAGCTCTCCTTACCCGACGAGGTAGCCGATAGCGCAACCTCCGTCACAACTTCCTCATCCATCGACGATAGCGACGTGGCAAGTGCAGCTTCGGGGCTATCGGCAGCCGTGATATTAAGTGCCCGGGACAGAATCAACAACGACGTGGGCACGTTCTTGTTGATTGAGAGATCAAGCCACTGACGCATCTGGCGCATGTACCCAGCCTTAGTCAGACCTGTCGCACGCATACCGCGTTCCATGCACGCCTGTTGAAGCTCTTCTTTGTCAAGCGAATCGAGACCCTCCCAAATGATGTCTTGATCGTCCTTCTTAAGCTGTCGAATCCGACTGCGGAGCGTAAAGCGCAAGAAGTTATCGTTGCCGTAGTGCTGTACACCCATGTAGCGGCACATACCCACGAGTTGCGGGCGGGAGATGTTATCAAGCATCAACTCGTCGTTGAACAGCGTCGCTACCTTGAGAGTCTCCTCGGCTGCCACTGGTTCACCTCGCTGAGCTCTTTCTACGAAGCTCATGACTTCACTTGCCGTAGCTTTGCGCTCCTCTGTGACACCCTCCGTATCGCGGGTGTCCTGCATCACTTCCTTGACCGTCTCCTGAAGGAACTCGGCAAGGGAGACGCGCAGCTGCAGCTGGCGCTTCATGTCTTCTTCGCGCTGGAATGAGTCCTTGTATGTGCTCGGAAGCATGTTGGGGAAGACCTTAAGGGCTACCGGCAGTAAAAGCTCCATGAACGGCACGATCACGAAGAACGCGAACGGCACGAGACGCAGTAAATCGGCGACTGTGCGCTGGAGCTGCTTCCGCTCACGACGTGATAGCGCGTTGCCTTTAAGCAGCCGACGAACAATTCGCGTCGAAGTTGTCACATCTGCATAGAGGAGCTTCGTGCCAAGCCAATAGTGCTTCGCTTCGTGCTTAACCTTCTCTTTGATGTTCGCAAACCAAGCCTTGACGGCAGCCGGGTCCTTGTAGATGAGCTGGAGTCCACGAAATAACGCCTTGATTCCATCGATAGTGAGTTGCGGCGCGCGCTTGATCAGGGAGAGCGCTTGTTCGGATACCTTGGGAATCTGCTGGTTCAAATTGTCAACTCGAATCAACTGCCGCTCCCCGCCTTTCTCAAGCGCGGACACAAGCTTCTCCTCTTGAGCTTTGATCTTGCTGCGTCGACGTCTCGCGGCGGCGATGCGTTTCTTCGCTAGTGCAGCTTCGGTCGCAGAGATCGGTGCGACCGTCGGTGGTTCGTTAGCGTTCGTGGACGACGTGTTGTACGAACGCGCAAACACCGCGAGCGCGTAACTGTTGTAGGCTGGCAGTGGCATGTACGAGTGGGGCGCTGGCCGTAAGAGCGGGTTGCTCGCGAGCCTGCTCTGCGTGCCCCGCGCGTCGTTGCGGTGCGGGAGGTCGTCGTTGTCCCAGGCGAGCACGCCCAGCGCGCTGGCATGGCGATTGCGCAGCGGCACGGCGGTCGAGCGCGCGGCGGCGGTGAGAAGCGGGTGGCGCGGCTGCGCGGTCGTCTGCCGGAGCAGCACGGCGCTGCGCAGCGCGACGGGGCGGACGCGCGAGCGGAGCATGGGGCTGCTGAGGGCGGCGCGGCGTCTTGAGGTGTGAGACGATGAGCTGCTGGCGTACCAACGGGTCGCCGTCGTGGATCGGATCGTCCACCATCGCGAAACAGAGCGAGCCAAACCCGTGGGTTCTGGACCCAGGCAAAACTGATTCATGGGTGACCCGAGAAGAGTGATGGTAGCGCCCCATCATCCACCGCAAACACACCGACTATCACTCTGTTTAAAGGGGTTACCAACCATCACTCTTAGGACGTGTACCCACCACCCGAGAGATATCGATGAATACCGGTTTTCGGTCGGGACAACACTGATTGTCTGTTTGACAGGCCACCATGGTGACGGCGTCGACGAAGAAGAAGAAGACGAAGAAGGGCAAGCGCAAGTCCGTGAACCTGCAGGCCAACTTCAACCGTAAGTGTGCAGTAGCAGGCTCCGACTCGGCGGGGTGCGGCGATGCGACCACGACGGCGGTCATCAGCGCCGACATGTTCCCCTCGAATGAGCCCGAGTCGGGCCGCTCGGCCACTCCTTTTAATGATGACGTGTTGGTTCTGCAGGCGGCTTCTCGCTCGGCGATTTCCATCTCCACAGGTTTGTCGCACAAATTTCCGTCTGCTGTGTGCTTGCTGACGCGTTGTATGCGGTTCTGGGACGTGCAGTCTGTGCAGTGACGGGAAATTGAAACCACGCGACGTGATCTCTAAAGCCGCGGAGAATGGCGTTGTGTACATGTCGCTGACCGACCACGACACTATGGCAGGCGTGGCGGAGGCAATAGATGCCGCAATGGATCTCAATGTCCTTGTGATTCCTGGTGTCGAAATCAGCGCTGAGGTCAAGGGTGGCGAGAATCTCCATATTCTCGGATACTTCTTCCCGGGTTCCAACAGCCTCGAACTCGAGAGGCAGCTCGAAAAGATTCGTTTCGGTCGCCACAAACGAGGAAAAGCCATGCTTGAGAAACTCGTGAGATGGAAGCAATGGGATGCGTAAGGATAGTGTCGGACTTGCTGATCAAGGAAGTTGCATTGCTACATAGGCTGGCATGGGAATCAAGCTGCAGTGGGAGCGTGTGTTGGAAATTGCAGGCGAAGCAGCACCAGGCCGGCCCCACGTCGCCCAGGCACTTGTCGAAGGTGGCTTTGTCCCACACTTCCGTGAAGCGTTTAACCGTTATTTAGGGAACGATGGCCCCGCCTACGTTGAGGTATGCATCGTGATTGTTTCTATGGATTTGCAGTGCTTGGGTTCACACCAACGGTTTAGGGCGAAGATTTTCCACCTGAGGATGCGATCAAGTTGATTGAGAGCGCAGGTGGCGTCTCAGTTTTAGCTCATCCATGGTGCTGCAAAGATCCGATGAACTTGGTCCCACATCTGGCAAAACTTGGTATTCAGGTGGGGAAACGTTTGAGCGTTGTGGTTGCGCCATGTGGCATCTCACACAATACTCTCAGGGTCTCGAAGTGTATCATGACACGAACAAGATCGACATGTATGGTGCGCTAGCAAACGAGTCTGAGTTACTTCGAGTACGTGCTAGCGCAAAATCGACTGGTGGCGATCCGTGAAACTCATTCGGGCTTGTGTTGGCAGCTTGGTGGCTCGGATTTCCATGGCATCGATCCCAACACAGAGCACGCCCCTGGGGACATACCGCTCCCAAAGAAGCATCTTGAATCCTTTCTAGAGCACGCGAAGCACGTGTGGGAGCGGCCACTAGAAGATCGATTGCGAGCGATAGCTTCTCACCCTGAACCGAGCGAGAGTGTCCTGATCTGGAACGAGCAGCTGGAGTTTGCACGGCGAGTCGTCGAAGCGGAGCTTGGTTTGAGACTTCAGGTAGATGAGGCTCGCGGTCATTATTGTCGTCTCTCTATAGGCCAGTAGACCATTCATCAGGCAATTTTCCCAGATAGACGTGTAGCCATCTTGTGTCGCTTCCGAGATGTGTTGACGTATCCTACTGGAGGTTGAACTTACCAGTCAATTACCGGTTTTACCGTTGTCTCTGTGACTCTCTTCCTTTGATTTTCGAGTCGCAATATTGGCTGAGGAAACATGGCGGATGACGAGACCAAACACGACGCGCCAGGAGAAGAAGAAGAGGTCGACCTGGATGACCTTCTGGACGGTGCGGATGGAGTCTCATCTGCCGTTGCGGGCGACTCTGAGCGTTGGGAGTGTGTGTCGAGTAGACGCGCTGGACGACTTCGCTGATGAGATCAAGAACAGCGCGGGTGGTGCGTGTTGTGTCTTCGTAGGACGGGAAATCGAGCGACGTCGCTGACAATTCCGTTGTGTGAGGTGGCGCAGCTGATGTAGCGAGTCCACCGCACATCAGTGGCGTGCGAGACGATGCTGCAGCGACGCTAAACGCGTCCAAGGAGAACGAGATGGGGGCGCTCAAGGAGGTGCGACTTGTTGAACTCGGGATCGTGGCGCACGCTGATCGAAATTCGTAGAATATGGCCAAGTTCCTGGACGACGCGCAGAATCCAGAGTTTCAGCAAGTGCTCGAGCAAGCGTTCCGTGAGCTCAGCACTGATGGTGGGTCGAATGGAAGGATGATTGATGTCAACAAGTGACTGAGTGCGGTTGTTGTCTACCGTAGCGGACGGCGCCGATATTGAGCGGCTCCTCAGCACGCTCCAAGCGAAGGCGGATGGTGAAAAACCAGATGAGGACCTAGACGTGAACGTCGGCGTTGCGAAGACCTTGCAGGTGAGCTCGCGCCCTTAGTAGGAAACGTCCAAGCTTTCTAGTTACAGCACCGTTTGCTAGAATATGGCCAAGGCTGCCGAAGACATGGAAGGCATGGAGTCGGCTAATATGGAAGCGATGGGCGAAGATATGATGGAGGAAATGATGCGCAAGTTCGAGAGCATGGGTGAAAAGGTTTGCACTGGATGACACGGTATTCTTGGCGAGAATGTGGGCTAAGACGATTTGCAGGATGATTTCCAAGGTCTTGTCGACGGCATGATGCAGCAGTTGCTGTCCAAGGACGTCATGTATGATCCCATGAAGCAGATCTGCGAGCGAGTACGGGAGTGTGTTTCCTGTTGGTTACGGTGATATGGTTCTACTGCGCCGGCTTCATTTTGCGAATTGTAGTATCCGGCCTGGCTCGCAGAAAAGGAGTCACTTCTATCGAAAGACGACTACGAGAGGTGAGGCGAGAGCGTTCTTGGCTGTTTTGAAGACGAAGTGTCACTCGACGTATTTTATGCGTAGATATGGCAAGCAGTATCAATTGTTTCAGCAGATCACTGCAGTCTACGAGTCGGCGCCCGATAACTTTGCTCGCTTGTCGGAGCTTATGCAAGAAATGCAGGAGACGGGGCAGCCGCCGTCTGAGATCGTTAAGGAGCTCGCACCTGGTCTCGAGTTCGACGGTGAAGGGATGCCAGTGATGCCGAACATGGTAAGACTTTCTAGTCTACTGCGTGGGAGGTCTCATTTCATTTTTGTTTCCTCGTATGTAGGGCCCCGGCATGTTCCCTGGTATGGCCGGCATGCCTGGCTTCCCACGTACGCGCTCTCTTTTGGCCCGTAGTGAACCTTTTCTCTTGACTGACGCCTTTCTGTGGGATGTGGTCGTGCAGAGAGCAGCGGTGCGGGCAATGAGCCGTGCGCGATCATGTGAGCCTACCTCATTTTCGAAATTCCACAACCGTCTTTTCATTTTTAGTCACTATTTCGGGGCGTCATAATATGTGAGCTCGTCACTTCTCTTCGGATCCTGACCTGCAACGACAGCGACGATGGTGGCGGCTCCGTCGGACTGGCGCTTCGAGAGCCGCTTGCCGTGGCCCGGCGTGCGCGGCCGGCGGCTCTGGCACCACGTCACTAGTGGCGGCGGTGTGGCCACAGCCATCGACGACGAGCCCGACGACTCGGACGAGGGAGATGAGCCCGTGGCTCGGCCGCCGTCGCTCCCGGCTGTGCGCTACGACGTCGAGACGTGCGAGACCACGGCTGGTCACATCGCGCTGGTGTTGCTGCGTCGCGAAGCCATGTCCGCGGCTGGCGACGCGGTGCGCCATGCTTCTACACCGGCGGTGCCCAACGCAGCCGCAGCAGCAGCCGCGCAGCTCGCGATTCCGCGTGTGCTCTATGTCGTCGACGCCGTTCCGCCCAAGCGCGCAACGCCAGCACCACCGAGCGTGGCGTCTGCTACCTCTGCACCACGTTCCTCCCAGGTGGAGCCACGGTGGACGATGCTCTCTTCCGACACCCGAGCCCACAGCTTTGGCGGCACGACAGCAGCCTCGGAAGGCGCTCCGACTCCCTCGCTGGTCTTCAGTTCCGTTCAGCCACACCAACACCAAGTAGACGAGCTCGCGTTGATCGAAGAGCTCTTCACGACCTCGCGCGCCACGAAAGACGCGTGCATCCTGGCGAAACCGCCGCTTCTCTGCGCTCGTTTCGACTGTCGGCTGGTTTCCGTGCAGTTTTCACGCCACAGCAGAGCACCCGGTGCCCACAGTTCGGCGCCACTTCGTTGCATCGTTGCGCGGGAGGATGGCATGTGCTACATCTGGGAGTGGAGCGCCGACCTCCACACGTGGAGCTTCCTCAACCGATTCTGCTTTCTCGAGAACCCGAACCTCAAGTGGACTCGCCCCGTGTTGCTTTTCGCATCAACAACTTGCGTGGCGTGGGATACCCAGCCGCCCGTCCCCAGTAGTGACAGCAGTTCTGGAGCCGCAGAGACGATTGAGTTGACGTGGTGGTCCGCGGAGACCAAGACCGAGCCTAAGCTCTTCGTTCGGAAAGTCCAGTTCGGCGTCGAGAAGAACACCTTCCGCACTGAGATCCGTATTGGTAGTGCGTTCGAAGTCTCGCAGTCGCGTGATGTGGTTGCTCTCCATAGCTCCTCGCAGGGACTATGGAGCATCTCGCACTCGAGTGGCGTGAGACTCAGAAGCACCGTGACGCTGACGGCACTGGGGCTCGACTGGCCGACTCTACTCGTTGGTCAGCCCGTTGAAGGAGAGGATGCTTGCCTTACGTGTGCTCACAACGTCACCGGTGAGCTGCTCGTACTTCACCGCGATTCTGGAGACGTGTTTGTTGTCGCACGGCAATCGAGTGGTGGCCAGCATGTTCTCGTTCCTAAAAGACTGTTTAAAATTGCTCGTGAAGAAGCTGGCCCAGACATTCAAGCCATGGCCGCTCATCGTCAGCTCCTGCTGCTGCTCCTAGACGAAAGTCTCAGCGTGTACAGTCTCGTCTCCGGTGAGTCGCTCGCTTCACTCCCGCTGCCAACAGCAGGCTGGCCGTTGGAGATGCCGTTAGCGTTCTGGACTTCAGCTGTTGGCGCAAATCGCGCTGGCTCAAGCGCCGTTGGGCTGTTTGGGAGTCGTGGCTATTGGCAACTGCGGACCCCTGGTGGCCATTCTCTCGCTGCCATGCATCAGGCAAGTGCCGTCCATCCCTTCCAGGCAGCGCGTCCGTACGGTTGTACCCTGGCATTTGAGGCAGCACAGTTTGCGTTGGACTTGCTGCAGTCTGCTCGAGCACTAGTTGGTCCTGCGAGAGCAGCTGCATGGGAAGCTGCCGTGCAGACCCTCTCCAACCCGGCCCTTCTACTGGCCACGCTATCGCGCAACTCTCAGTCCCCGCTGGCGACCCAGAAGTTGCTGGATGACATGGCTGAACTCATCTCGTCCATTTACCATGTCACACATGAGATTCTCGCGACAGGTCGCTTCGGTGCGGCTGTGGAAAAACGGGACGACGCGCTGTTGCTGCGTGGACTACCCTTTGTGACCCCCGCGAACGTCGAAGGCCTGCATCACTTGGCCAATTGGGTGCTGCTCGCCAAGCGCAAGCTCGCGCGGGTGCGAGGGTCAGTGGTCCACAAGGGCCACCGCCACATTCGATCCCGCACGATCAGCTCATTGTCGACTTTCAACGAAGATGGCGAGGAGGAGGACGTCACGTCGGCGATGTTCAACCCGCTCGAGCTTCACGGGAAAGATAGTGCTCATGACGACGATGCTTCTTCCTCGCGTCTTAGTCGCAAGCTGCGTCCGATGACAAGCCTTCAATTTGCTGCTGGAAGTTGTTCCGTCCGGCACGGTGTCCAGTGGCTTGAGCAGCTCGAGTCGCTTCTTCTGCCGCCTCCGCCGTCGCCACCCCACGCGTTGCTGTTCCACGAGGAGCGCACGCTCGCTGATTTCCAGGTCGCGCTTTCGTCCTTCTCCAAGCACATGTACTTCGAGTCCCTGTGTCGTCTCTACTTGCTTCACGCCCCGACGCAATTGCTGCCGTTCATCCACCGCATTGAACAGTTTGCGCCACGTCTCTTTACGCTGTCAGGCTCTCAGGCCGTGGCGCGGTCCCACGCGGAGCGCGCGCTTCTGCTATTGCCGCCTGCTCGTCGACTTGTTCGCCGGGTTCTCCAAGAGGCCGACAAGGCCAATGGCGTGAGCAAGACCAAGATTAAGCGCTCGAGAAAGCACTCGGCGAGCGAGGACAGGGCAGCGCCGAGCGCCCAGACCACTCTCCTGGTCTACGCCCAGCTGCTGTGCCTCTGTGGCAACAAACTGGAGGCCTGTCGTGTGCTGCTGGACGCCCATCTCTACGACGAGTGTTTGGCCACGTTGTTTGTTGCCCCAGCGGACGGCGATGAAGAGCGTGATGTACGCACTGCGGTATTCTTTGCTGCTCTGGACTACTGTGTGGCGTTTCGACGCCCTGAGGATCTGGAGAAGCTGCTGGACCGTAAGCCGAGTCACGTGGACCCCTTGCTCGTGATGCGCGCGCTGAAGCAGCTCCTACCACTCCAGCGGGTGACCAGCACCGACCCGAAGCGTGTTGTCAGCGTTGGATCGTTGCGGTCCGCGCTTCTGCGTCTTTTGCGCGAACACCGAGCGAATCAGGAACACATCACACAAGACAAGTGTAAATGATGCCGCTAATACCCCATTGGGCTTGCGTTACACTAGCGTTGGATGTATGTACTTGTATGTTGGGAGGCATTTAGGCCGATAAATGCCATAACCCGATCGCGACGGACCGTTGAATCCACTTGCTGTGAGGGAACTGCGCTTCATCCGTGGCAACTGAGACAGCAAACGTTAGTCGTGAGCGTCGGCTGCTCGAGTATACCGGAAGTCGACGGAGTGGGGTCGCCTGCTTCTCGATTTCAGCCACTGGTACCCAACGCAAGTACACGACCTCGAGGTTGCTGCGGATCGCCGTCGAAGGAGCGAAACCATCAGGGGTCCACACAGCTCCTTCGATTTGTAGTCCTCGGACTCCAAAGCAGCCAATCTGGTCTGGAGAGGACGGCCGCACGTCAGCCACCAAGTGCAGCTGGTCCAGCGAGCACTGGAGGGCAGCGGCGACGTGCTGTCGTGCGGCGGTGACAAATGCTTCAGGTGAGAAGAGACTACCAAGCCACACACCGGACGACCCGGTCAGCAGCGCGCTCGCATTATCCGCAGCGATCGCCAACTCAGCGAGCTGCTTGATTCTTCTGCTGAAATCGCTAATCCATTCAGGTAACGAGAGTTCATCGAAGACCTCATACAGTCGCCGCCAGAGTTTGGGAACCTTGTTGTGGTGCAGAGTCTGCATAGCCTCTCGCACATCATTTGTGGGTTTCGTCTTGTACTGGCAAACGGACTGAACAGTTGAAAGTAAGCTACGTATCGTTCCCAGGAACTCGGCGCCCAACTCAGTCTCACGGAACAAGCAACGATACATCGGGTCACCAAACCGCGCGGGATCGCGAGACATTGACGGGAGCGTATCCGGTAGATCTTGTAGCCATGCAGATACACGACTGTCCAAATCTTGCACCCATTTGGGCCGCGAGCTCAGGGCATCGATTGAAGACCCCTTCTCAGCTGCGGAACCGAGCACCATTGCTTCCTCCTCCGATCCGCTAGATAGATCTTCGCTCCCGTACAAATCTTGCATGGCTTGGAAGTTTCGGAGCATTTGCTGGCCTTGGTTCGTCAGCAGCATCGTCTCAGCTGATCGGGGCAATCCCAGCCATGACGGTGGGTTGGTACTTGGTAGCTGATAGACCCATTCAACGAACTGTTGTTTCGTCTTTCCTTCTGCGATTGTGACATCCTCGTCGTCGCTTACGAGTCGGAATGAGTTCTGGTAGCTATCGGGTGTGAATATATTGTTGAGCAGCGTGTCGAGCAGCTGTTCATCGAACTCGTTATCGATACGACCTCCGTAGACCGATTCCTTCAGCGTCGTTCGAATTGCTGTCCAAGGGATATTGTCTGGTGCAATGTGGGCGCGATTGTGTCCGACTGAGTTGACCCAACGGTCAATCACGTCGCGCGCGCCACGGAAATCGGACTGACTGAACTCATACGTCTTTGACCAACCGACGGGGGCGTACCGTAGTCGCTCCTGAACAATCGCATGGAACCACGAGAGAAGCAAATACAGACGTGCACGCTCAGTTGGTGCCTTGTTCATCCGTTCGGGAGCCACGCCATCTAGTGAGCGAATCATGCTTGACTTCACCCCGCTAGGTGCTTCAAACACGAAGATATCGCAAATCCGGAGCAGGTTCACGGGCAAGTTAGGATGAATCTCGCTGGTCAGGAATAATCGGAAGTTCGGGTGGACACTCTCCCGACTGTTGTAAAGCTTCTTCTCTAGGCTAACAAGCCATGACGGACACAAGTGTACATTACGAAGCTGCAGCCATGAGCCATTCTTGATGGCCGTGTTGAGGCACTTCTCGGCAGCGTCAAATCCTTCGGCTGATCCCATTGACACCGAGTTGTACTTCTTCTGAAGGATCGACGCCAGATCGTCGACTTGGGCACTCGCGTCGAACCCAGTTGTCGAACACAGCAGAATTCCTCGGGTCGCGTGCGTGTCATGCTCAATGTTCTTGCGCAGCTCAATCTCACCGCGCCAAGGAAACTCCGCACCGAACACAGCTGTAACGAAGATTTCAGCAGCGTAGATCGTGCGATCTGGACGCAGCATTTGCACGAGTACCACTCGACGGAACGCTGCGCGGCGTGGGTTGCTAGCTTCATCAATCAGAGCAGAGTCCCAAGCTTGCGGGGTCACCTTCTCGGGTGCTGGATGCTTGATGAAGGCATTCCATGCTGCCGCGTTCTGTCGGAGATGGTCATCCACATGCTTGAACGAAGGAACGGCCAGGAGTTTTGTCAGTCGGTCTAGCTCCTCGCTCGAGAACGCCGGTAGTATGGAGTGAAGATCATCGCGACTTCGTGCATGGTCAACACGAGACAAGAACGAAGCATGATTGAGCAACAAATCGATCTCATCCTCTGAAGGGAAGTCGTTTGACTCGTTGCTTGTACCATCGATTGCTGCATTTGTCTCCCGCACCAAATCCAGATAAATCTGAGCTAGACGCATTGCAAACATGAGCTTGTCAGTCTCAGCTAATCCTCGGCTCACACGACCGGCAATCACGACGAACAAATTTCTCGATAAGAAACGCAGGCGCGCAGGTGCATCGTTTTTGCCGTCTCCGCCAGACGACAGTACACTGGTAAGTACGCTTAGGAAATACCCCAGCGAGAACTGGTACAAAAAGTGGACTGAACCCAGGCCCTCCAGCGCAAAATAGAGTCGCGATGCTCCTCTGGCGAGTGGATTATACAACTTCGTCGCGGCGTTCACCGTCTCCATCGTAGTGTGAGTTTGCTCAACTTGCAGAGAAATCTGCGCAGCCTCAGCCTTGGTGCCTTCGAGAGCATTGATAACACTGTCGTCGTCAAGAATGTTGCCCTGAACGTTGTTGATTTGCTGCAGCAGCATATCCTCAAGTTCGCGAAGACGTGCTTGGTACTCACCCTGGAGCTTAAGTAAGCTGTTACGTTTCTCTTCTGCTTCAGGTTGCTCATGCTTCATCAATAGGCTTAGACTCTGGCTTTCAAGCGAGCTCGGAGTAACAGTAAAGTTTACAAAAGTCACACGGCTGCAGATATCAGGTGTGAACCGGCAGGATGGGTCTCGAGTGATCAAGAACAAGCGGAAATCCGGTGAGTAGTCAATCTCTTCCCCTGCGAGTCGAATGAGCACACGTCCACCCGTCTTGTAGAGCTCCCGGTTCAAAACTGGATTGAGGATTGGGTCAATGTTTTCGACCTCGTGCACCAATAATGCCGTGCCAAATCGAATCGCACTCGCAAGCACCTTCATGAACGAGCTATCTAAGAACGAGGTTTGGGCGATCTTCGTATTAGTCTTGAGCGCGTAATACTTCATGATGAAATTGTTCGCTTGGCCTGATGGGTCGATAATGAGCGGGAAACGATGAAATCTTTCCAGAATAATAGCGTTCTCGTAGCACAGTTCGTCGTTTGGTAAATCGCTCATCTGCCACTCCAGCTGCTGGTTAGGGCGGGAGAGGTAGTCGACAAAGCTCAACTGTGGATTCGTCTGAATGCCCATCGTATCCAATATATCTTTCCAGTCTTGGACGAGTATCTTCCGTTGCTGGAAGTCGAGAAACCCAACGTACGTCAGGAATGAAGATGAAAGAAGAGTATCACCAACAAGAGTCTTCATCTGATGGTCGAAGTTGTTGGAACCAGCCTCCCAACGCTCGCTCTCCGCCAATAGACTCTTGAGTAGAGCAACCGAGCGTTCCACTTTCTTCGTTACACCACTCATGTCATTTGTGATCATTTGAGCCTCATTGATCAGAGCAGCATATTCTTGCTTGTAACTCTCGATGCGAATTTCAAGAGCGTCGATAGTCGCTTTCGCCTGCTCGTAGCGTTGACGAAGGTCCGCAGATTTTTCAATGAGTGTCTGCACTTCTTCGCGCAGTGGCTGGATACTGTGCAAAATTCTCGTGTAGTTCAATTGTGAGATAACCCACTTGTACAGCGGTCCACACGCCTTAGAAGCTCGGTTCACCTTCTCATACTCAAACTCTTCCGCGTTCTGAACATAATTCGTCTGAATCACCTGACGCTGCCTCGCTGTGAGTTTTTCTGAATCGAAATTCACAACTTGAGAGATGAAATCGTCTCGGCGAATGAACTTTCGTAGATCAGCCCACTCAAGACTCGTCTCTCCCAGCATGATTGCGACAGCCTCTAGTGTCATTTTCACTGCAGCCGGTGGTCGTGCAAGCGCTCTGATCTCATCAAGTTGTGGCTTGCGAATCGAGTTGACGGAAGCTTGAGCATCGAGCAAAGCTGGCTCGGCCTCCGCCAGGTCTGCTTCTACGACTTTCTTTCGCGAGCTGATTTCTTCGTCACGTGCCGCGAGATCTGCAGCAAGCTCGATGGTTTCTTTCTTTCGACTTTCCGCTTCGTTTTGTTCTCGAATCATTTGCTGCAATTTTTCGTTTGCTTCTTGGTCTTTCTTCTTTAACTCTCTCTCCTTCAGCGCCAATTGCTTCTGCAACTCGGCCACCTGTTCGTGGGTGGCCTTCAGCTTCTGAACGCCTACGTTCAAGTGCAACTGTTGATCTTCCAGTTGAGCCCTCTTTTCTGAGTAGAGCGTGACGAACTGCCGGATAAACTCGAGATAGTCGCGTGGGGAAATATGGTTGTACTTCAGATGTCGTTTCTGCAGTCTGCGCATGTGTGTCAGCACGGCGTGATGGAACTGGACGATTGAAGCAATTAGACTGTCTCTATACGGCGATCCTGATGCAATGTGACTCGGAACAAGGCGAACGAGCGCGTCCTCGGCCCCGGGTGATGGCATGAAGTCGTCGTCGCCAGCGAGATCTAAAGTGTTTGTGAACTCGTACGCAACTTGTGCCAGGGCGTGATCATTCCATGTGCCAAACCAGTCAACAACACATCTGTTGAATAGAGCTGGACTCGTGTTGGTTCGATTGCGGAAGTCACCCGAGGCTGGATTCATCGTAAACACAACGTGAAGATTGCGTTGAACTTGGCGCGTGAAATAACGGAACAACTCGTCTTCCGTATTCTCGACCATCACACCATCTCTTTGAACGGCTTCTCGGCATGCGTGCATCAGTGAGGTGTAGTCATCATCTTCAAACAGACCTGGCACTTCGCCTGAGGCTAACAAAGCATTCATGCGCTCCAAGAATGCCGAATCAAGGACGTTGGACTCGTCGAAGATGAAGCAAATTTTCTCTCCGTCGCATCCTGCTCGCTTGAGAACAACGCGAAGATCATCATCAAAGTTGTCAAGGGTGTAGTTGGAAGTCAGCTTGATCTGGAACACCGCCATTCCGTTCATCCAACTCACGAAACGAGAAAGAACAGTCTTGCCAGCACCACTCTCACCGACAAGAAGCAGGTGCCCGAGCGGCTGGCGCAAAACGCGATCAATTCGAAGAACATGATCTATCACAGAGTCAAACACCACAAGCTGGACATTGAGCTCTTCTTCGTTGAACACACGAAGCCGCGCTTCGATGTGCTTGCGAAGATCCCCGGACGACACTTCGGTATAATTTTTCGAAAGCCACGTACTAAACAGCACCGAGTTCTTGCCGCCATACTCGAGCGTTTCCAGTACTGTCGCACATTGAGGAAAGTGATCTCGCATAATTTGCTTGGCAGTCTGGAAACACCAGTTTTGCTCATCTGGAGAAACCAAACGATCCATGAAAAGACGTAAAGCTTCGTGGAAAACAAGCTTCACAAGATTCTCGACCTCGATCTCGTACTCGAGCGGCTCGATTGCCTCGTAAAGCGCTCGCATCCATCGCGACAGTTCTCGTGGACTATAAATGTAGTGAGGCTGCATCTCGGCAGTGAAGTGGCGTTGGTTGGATGTGTACACATCAACCATTGCATCCGTGAGTGGCTGAACATACGACTTGAGTGACGGTGTTAGCTTCAAAAGAGCCCGGTTGAACGTTCCATAAATTTGCTTCAATGACGCGTACGAAGGGAAGTCTACAAGGAGCACAGGTGCATGGCGCAGAAGACGAAGAGACAGCGGCACACGGCCCGGGTCAGTTGGAGGGTTGCATGCCCCAACGAACTGAATCCGCTGGAGCTTGACCCACGTGTTCTTTCCTCCAAGCCAGAAACCGCCTTGTTCTATCAATTGACGCAAGAAAGTGATAACTCGCTGTGTTCCGTACGCATCTGCTTCTGGAAGATTCACCTCGTCGCAGAACACAACAAGCCACTTCTCTGGTGCGTTCGGTGACAATACCATGCCGCTTGGAGTTCGCTTGTACTCACAATACTGAGCAAATGTCTTCAAAATGAGGTCCGGCGTGGTTCCAGAGGAAAAGTTCAGACTGGCGAACTCAAATTCCGGAAGCGAACTAATTGTTGAAGTCAGTGTCATCGTCTTGCCACTACCCGGTGGACCACACAAGATCAAGGGGCGGTGTTGTGACAGCCACCCTCGAAGAACTTCAACGTGACGAAGAGTGTCTACAGTAGTGATGACCACATCAGTCGATAACACACGGTGGCTTTCAAGATCAAGCTGTGGGACGGAGCGGGTCCAAGGTCTCCATTGCGCATCGTCGACATTCACTTCGTATTCAAGCAAGCTGTTCTCGTTTGAGATAGTCATCGAGGAGAAAAGGAAGTCGACACGATTTTCGAGAGCTTGTACGACGAACTCGCACAGTTGGAAACGGTTCGCAAAATCCATAGAACCTCCGAAACCCCACACGAGGGAAAAAGCGAGCCATTTTGGTGTAAACTGTCGCACCTGATCGTCAGTCATCGGGAAATCAGAATGCCCTTCGTTGTACTCGTGAATTCGAGAAAGCCCGCGAGCCAGCAGTGAGAACATGGACATGAGTAGACGAAGCTCCGTTACATCCATGATGTGTACGAGATTGACAGCATGGTCGAGACACGTCTCGATAACGGAGGGTTCGTCACTCATCCCACCTGACGGATAAATCAGTGTCCGAACCATCTCGACATACACTTTCGCAGCCTTCCGCAGTTGCTCCGAGTCAGCAGGTTGCAGACTGAAAGCTCCGAGCCGCGAGAAATCGGTCGCAATCGACTTGAGATAGTACTCGACAACGTGCTTCGTTTGAACAGTCTCATTGGAAAACCAAACCATACCACATCGACTCACAGTGGCCAGCGTCGCGTAACGTAGAGTCTCAGTTTCCATCATGATCCAAACGTTAGGCGGGATCTCAAGTCGTTCCCCAGAAGGAAGAGTCAGCAACCGATTATCATCCAGCACCGAGTTCAAATTCTCAGCCCATTCTGGGTCAACATCACCATCAAAGACAATCCAGTGGCGTTTTTCGCTCTCACCACGGACGCTGTTGAGCACCTGACGCAGGAGATGAGTGAAAACACCATCACTCCATTCAAGAGTCGTGTTGTCCAAGACACCGTACAAGTGCTCCTTTGAAAGAGCCTTTGGATCGATTACATGGGCTTCGCCCTTTTTGCCGTCAACAGCTTCAAGGGAATCGAGCAGAACGCGCCAGGCCGAGGATTTTCCGGTACCTGATGGACCAACGAGCATCACACCATGGCGTAATTGCATTACTTGGTACAGTTGCAGCGCCTTCTCGATCCATGATTTGTGAGCCACCAAGCCACGCTCCTCCGCTAGTTGAACAATACGATTTCGCAACGTATCTTCTTCAACTATTGGCATTTCCGTACCAGGGAACACTCCTTTCAGAAGCGTTTCGAAGACTGCAACATCATGCGCGACAAGCTTCGGAAGGATGGTATCGCTGATTGAGCCAATAAGGGCCTTTGTCTCGAGTTGTTCCAGAATTGCACGATCTGATACGTCTTCACGATCCTTCGTCAATTTTCGCTTGAGTTGGCCCGCGCTCACAAGTACACTCTTCAGCGCACGGAGACCAAAATCGTAATGGGGCTGCTTTGACAGCTGATCCTCACACAGGTTGAATAGGAGCACCACTTTCGACGAAATTTGCTCCGCAATCGTGATTCCCTGCGAGAACAGCATGACCTCAGCAATGAGTTCGCGGTCAGGAGCGACCATTGCGATGCTGCGGAACAATTGCTTCAAGTTATCTGGCAAGTTGGAGCGACCCGCATAGCCAGGGTTCATTGTCACGAAGATACCCACATCTGGATGAACACGAACATTTTTACCCAGCAGCTCGATGGATGTACTTGACGAAGTTGAACTACTCCCGAGCTCATTATTTTTCTTCAGTGTGGAAACGCCCATCTGAATCGCAAGAATCTGCTGAGAGACGGCAGAAAGGACTCTCTCTTCGAGACGATTGAACTCATCGAAGCATCCCCAAGCGCCAACTTGACAAAGACCAACAAAAATGCGGCCCATTGCTTGGAAGTCGAAATGCTCATCACAATTAAACACAAGCACGAATCGACCAAGTTGTGATCCAAGGGCTTTGACGGACTCCGTCTTGCCAGTACCAGCTGGACCAAATGGGTTACCGCCCATTCCAAAATCCAAAGCTTGAGTGAGAGTGAGATAGCATCGCTCAGTCAGTGGAGTTTGAACTAGTCGTTCGCCAACACCCAAGTACTCGAACCCATACGAGAAACTCGCATTCGAGATCTTGATACTTAGCTTTTTCAGTGGATCTGACTCGGAAGGATAGAAGTAGTAGCGCATATGGTAAAGCCACCGAAAGTCATCGGCACTAACGACGCCAGCCTGGACAAGACGACGGGTCACGCTCTTCTGATGCACCAGCTCCGTAATCAGTTGCTCGTACTTCTTGCGCACATCATTCTTGAGATCAACGAGCACTCGCTCGCTTAAAATTCGTAGTACTTTGTCGATCGACTGCAGTACGGAGTTAAGCTCATTTCCACCTCCATTCTTCAACGCAGATTCGACAGAACGTGACCAGTGAACTTGGGTTGCAAGGATCACCACTTGAGCTGGGTATTCGGCTACCCATTTGAGGTACCAGTCAGGATTACTGTCGGACGGATACGAACGGACAGCGTCCTCTAGCAAAGACGACAGAGTTTGTCGCATTTGATCTTCAACCTTACCGAGCCAGACGTTGATTCGTGTATCCTCGGCAGTCTTCACAGGCTGTTTGAATGCAACGATTTCACCCTCGCGCGATGCCATACCAACTATGGTGCTGTTGTTCGACTGAGGGTCCATCTCTAGTGAAACGATCCCGGCGAACATCTTGGACAGATGGCGCTGAATTTGAAGTGGCTCTTTGCTGTTACCGATCATTTCCAGTAGATCCTCATCGCCAACGAAGTAGAACCGCGGAAACGCTGAACGTTGACGCTCCAAATACTCACCGAGCGCACGCTGCACGTTACCCATCATCTCTTGCTGTCTTTCCAATGAGTGGTAAAGGTTAGGAATGCTGGCAACCTCAACAATCAACGGATTGTGGGCGACCCGCTTCATCGTTGAAGTAAACTCACTGTCGATGCTCTGAAAACGCGTAAACTCCTTTGGTAGCTGTTGCTTGATGTCAGCAGATCCGAAGAAGATTCCCTCCAAGTAGACCCAGCGACGCTGAACATCGATCCAAAAATCCAAAATGCCCCGAATCCTGGTCAACTTGTCTTCCCACGCGCCAGCTTGCTCAGCAAAAACTCGATAGTACGGAGACTGCTTCATACTTGACAAGCTATTGAGATGCTCTTCAAGTTTTGCAAACATTTCGTCCCAGCCACGAATAATACGACAACGATTCTGATAGTTGACGAGATCGAGTTGAAAGTTCGACCAAATATCAGACACTTGGCGCAGGAACTCATCAAGAGCCATTTCACCCTGTGCAGTTCGGATGATCTGCTTGAGCTCCTGATCATTCGAAGAGATGCGGGATTCCCAAAAGTGTCGCAACGTCAGTTCTGAGAAGGCTGAGTTGATACGAAGTAACTTCAAAATCTGTTTCCAATGACGATCTCTGATGGCGTCAGACTTCAGCTCCGACAGCATTGAGTTCATCGACTTCTTTGCCTGCAGGTTCGCCAAGGAGTGCTCAAATGCTTCGTATTGTTGCACTCTAGCAGGAAACCGACGCATCTCATCCACAATATCTTCCAATTGCTTCCGGAGTTTCCGCGGTTGCACGGCTGACCAGAGAGTGTCGTGTAAATCATCTACCTGACCCCAGCACTTAGCGATGCATTTCCAGACTTCCTCAAGTCCCGACAGCTCTTCAGTGGCACGATATAGAGCAGAGGAGCTACTCCTATCTCCGCTAAGACTGGGTCCTGCACCAACAGCTGAGATGCTCATGGCATCTAAAGCAGCCGATATCTTCTCCTGTTCTTGACGCAACATTTTGAATCGCGTATCAAACACCATCAGAACCTCGATGGCTGCCGTGGGAGACTGACCACCCTGAAGCGGTTTTGATGCATCCCATTCGGCAACAGTTTTTGAGATCTTCTGGTCAAGAGCCGATTTCTCCTCAAGTATTTTTGCTTGTAATTGAGGAAGCTGCCCTTCCATAGCAGCACTTTTGCGCTCAAGTAGCTGCACAAACGCATCCCATTCACCTTCAACATTCGGTAGTGATGGCCAATCTGCAGAGAACTTAAATCGTTGCTTCTTTAGCAAACGCTCGCCTTGCGAAAATGATTCCATCGCTCCTTGCCACGTCGGTCGCATCGTCCGCATTTCTTGAATCAACGTGATTGCAGCCACAACTTGGGAGGTTGCAGCTTCTAGAGCATGTTGCTCGAGTTGTGCTCGTTTCGTTGAGATCGCTGTGTAGAAACCATTGATTTGGTTGCACAACAAATCAGCGAAGTGCGACAAGAATTCATTGTGCCACGCATCATATTTCACATTGACTTGCGCCTGAACTTGCTGATAGTTGATCGAGATCGGCCCACATCGGTTCATGTTGTGCACAGCATCGAAACTATTCCGCTCATGCTTGATCTCCATGAGAATTTGCTGCCACTTGTCAAGATCTTCCCCGACCGAGTTAATGGCGGTCTGAGCGTCCATGTCCCACAGCGCTTGGTACTGAAGCCAGCTTGCCACGTAATCTTCGACCTCGGAAATGCTCGCGTCCACGACATTGAACGCTTGGACAACCAAACCTTGCGATACCAACGCAATAACTTCTTTGAAAGATAAATCTCGACGATGCGCGCTGTTCGGCCGGCGCGCAGGTGAATGGAGAGTCATTGTCGAACGTCCGTATACATTCTCGTAGCTCGATGCTTGGAGCTTCGGCAATTCACAAATGGAGTTGATCAAGTTTTGGAGTTGGTTCATCCACTGCGTTCTAGCGTCATCGATTGACGGCTCGAGGTACAGAACTTGATTTTTCAACAAAATCTGGTGGGTCGTCAAAGTGATCCCTACGGCCTCCAGCGTAGCTTGGAATACTTTCTCGTCCGACTGCCTATTAAAGCATGCTATCCAAGCTTGAAGTAGAATTTCCAGCTTGTCGGCCAAAAGTTTCGACACAGAGTCGTTCAAGTTCTTCACGAAGACACCAAGATTCGCATATCCAGCAAGGTTGAGTTCATCTACAAGGCCTTGAGCTTTTTGTAGAGTCGCCTTGATGCTGTCAGGCTTTGCATCCTTCGCTGACCGAATGTACCCAAACAGTTCCTCAATATCAATCGTCTTCACAACCAACTCTTCAACCTTGTCTTGAAGACGTTCTACTTTGGTTGCAAGATCTGTCACGTATTCGGCGAGCCCATCCGCGTGCCAACGCATTTCGTTGCCCTTCGAGAACGTTTTGCCGATTGTTGCTCGCACGTCTCGGACGAAGCTTGCTGCAAGTGGTTCAAACACTGGTTGAATACGATGGCAGGAGCTCACGTACGCCTTTAGGCTAGCGTCCAGAGAAGTTGCGTACGGATATTTCGATTTAGCATCCTCTGCAATCATCTTCAAAGTAAATGGCACTCGGTAGCCGAGCCACTCCAAGTTGCGCACCTCCTTGAAAAGCGTCACAATCTGCTGGTTGAAGGCGACAACTAATTTCTTTCGCTCCCCTTGGGGTGTATCTTCAGTGATGATGTTCAGAATAATGTTCTTGATATCAAATATCGGCATCGACGCGAGTTCATTCACCCACTGATCGAAGATCAACTGCGGGTTCAGCTTTGCCATAAACGCCTCCGCTGCAACCTTCAGTGCCTTCCCTTCAACATGCTGCTCCCACCCCGCACCAAGCACACTCTCAACACGTTGAAGAAGCATCTTAAGCTTTCGTTCAATCTGCTTCGCCCACATCACGGCACCGGCAATTGGGGGGATGTCTCGCAGTTTACTCATTCGTGAAGCCTCGGACAATGCATAATGAGCTCGAAACTTGGCCTGCAAGCTGCTCACGTCATCCTTCACGTTCTCAATGAGTTGCATTTGGAATTGTTGAACAGCGCTTCGAATTCGTGGTCTAAAAAACAGCGCATTGTACTTCGAAAAGACACGAAACATCTCATCCGCATTCGTCGTCGCACTGAGTCGTTTCGTCAAGCTCGTGATAATACGGCCTTCGACGCGGTCGATGCAAAGATCATATGCCTTGCGCAAATTCTTCCACGCAGTAGTTCCCTCTCCGGAAACATCAAGGGGATTGAGACCACTGAACTGGGCGTATGATGCATTAATCTCGATGAGCGCGTCGTCGCTGACGTCACTACGTGCATCTACAGCACTTCCAAGCACGCGTTCGATGACTTGACGAAGCTTCTCATGTTGCTCACGAAACTCATGGACTTCAAGAAGGCGCTCCTCAACTGACGAATGCTCCATTTGAAGCTCAGATAGAAGGGGCGGCTTATCTGTGTTCATCGTGCCACGCCGCTTAGACAATTCCTTCGTCAACTCGTACAATGCGGCGACTTGACGATGCCACGTCGAAAAGAGCTCCTTGCACTGCGCAATAACGCTTTCGAACTGGTCGAAAGGCATCTGGATCAGATTGTAACCACGTAGCAGGCTTACGATCTGCTCTGTTAGATCACTCGACATAACTTCGACGAGATGCAAGAGGCGAGATAGCTTGTACTCATCAGCGACTCGAATTTTCTTCAAGTGCGTGAATACAGCGATGACGCCTTGCGCGAGTTGGCTAATATCGGTAGCGGAGAGGATTGAATTCATCGGAAAGTCCTTCATGAGCGCCATGACGCTCGAAACACGCTGAAGCGCGGGTCCAAGGCCGTGGTCTGAGCTGAATGTCATCGTCGCCAAGTATCGCTTTGCGCGCTTGAGAACTGCTAAGGTGATCTCGACCTCGGGAGAGTTGAGTTTTCCTTGAGCTGCAAGCAGCGCGCGATGCAAGTCGCACCAGAAGTTGATCTCTTGAGTGGTTGTGCCAGGCAGTGGTTCACTACGCAAGAAGTTATCACTTACTGTTCAACGCCAGGATAAGGGAAGGTTGGAGCCTTCAGCACAGTACCTGATTAGCCTCGTCACCTTTTGGATTTCTTTGATCCACTTATTAACGCCACCTTGAATGTCGTTAAGGAAAGTGACATCATTGACCTTCTCTTCCAGCCCCAATGCCTCAATGTTGTCAATCAAGATGCCTTTCTCGCGAACCTAGAACACCAGTTCGTGAGACAACAAGAGCTTGGTACACCAACGGCCGACAAGAACACATACAAGATCGGCGGCACGCTGGATCACGGGGTGGAACACGAGGTTCACCTCCGGGATCTCGATGTTCTGTTGGTATTGGAGCAGCGCGAGCTCCAGCTCTTTCATGCGGCGCCGAATCGCGGGCAATCCACGCGCACTCTCGTTCAGATTGGTTACTTCGGCCTGTGGCTGATGCGCTTTCGAGTATTCGTTCACGAGCGGTCCGAACGACTCGTGGACGTAGTTGTACACAACCGAAAGCAAGTCATCGTCCTGCTCTCCCTTGTCATCGTCATCGTCCTCGGTCGTGTTGCCACTCGAAGCCTCACCGGTCTTCGTCAACGCGCTCTTCTTGCCCAAGCCCAACGTCATCACCTGCAGCTGCTGCGTGAGCGGCACGTCGCTCGCAAGCAGCGCGGCGGCGCGCTTGAGAAAGCAGACGATATCATGGCCGCGCTGCTTGCTGCCTGCGACATATTCGATGCCGAGGTTCACGCGCAGGCGGTACGCGGTCGCCGACTCGCTGCCCTCATCTCCACCAGGCTCGTCGACGCGAAACGCGTGCACTTGGAGCATGCGCACGGCCGGGTCACACGCGAACTGATCGACTGCCGCGGCGGCCGCGGGCAGCGCCAGGTCGCGCGCGAAGGCCTCCAGCAGCGCCGGTGATTCGCCCAGCAGCGGCACGCAAGTCGTCTGCAGATAGCGCGAGAGCGCCGACGGGTCCGCGCTCGCCATCCTCTCACTTCTCCTTTCCGCGTCGTCAGTCGGATCGCGTACTGCTCACCGATCCAATCCAGGAGGGGGAGCGTGTCGTGCGAAGGTCGCACGCCCTCGCGAGAGTGCCATCATGCCTGGCGGGAACTTTCCTGTTGGCAATAATGAACGTGGGGACGCGACGGAGGCGAGATAGTATTCACATGTACTCATAGTTAGGGCCACGCGCGGCGATGACGCAAGCGCTCACTGGACTGGCTTCTTCTTGGACAGTTTGTTGATAAGAGACTTGTGAATGTATGGGATGACACCTCCGCCAGCGATCGTGGCCTTGATCAGCGAGTCCAGCTCCTCGTCTCCTCGAATGGCCAGCTGCAAATGGCGCGGAGTAATACGCTTGACCTTGAGGTCCTTCGATGCATTTCCGGCAAGCTCGAGCACTTCTGCGGTCAGATATTCCATGATCGCGGCGGCGTAAACGGCGGCGGTGGCACCGACGCGCTGATTGTTCGCCACGCGCTTCTTCAGAAACCGGTGAATACGTCCGACTGGGAACTGCGATTGCGAGTGCACATGGCGTCAGTAGCCGCCCACTTGTGCCAGCATATCAGGCTGCACTATACCTGCAGACCCGCGCGCTGCGAGCGAGACTGCGGCGCCTTCTTGGACGTCACGCCCTTGCCACCTTTGCCGCCTTTGCCACCCTTGCCTCCGCTGATGATCCCCGACTAGAGCACACAGAAACGACAAAGTTAGCTCGCCGCGGCAGCGCAGCCGCAGTGAGGCGAGGGGCACACCATGCTCGCAATGACGCTTGGTGTCTGTTGGTCCGGTCTGACTTTGAGCTCCCCAAAGAACAACAAAAAAACGAGGGAAACGCAAAAGCGAGAAGGATTATTCGAAAAACCTCGTAAAGCACCAAGGTTTTTTAGGTTTCCCACCAAGTTTCATGTTTGAATCCATCCACACCTGCGAGTTCTGATAATCCCGTGGTGTGAGGGTCTTGTTGAAGTCTCATGGCATAGAGCTCATACCTCTCGTGCTCGAGCTTCAAGGCCGCCCCAGCTATTGAGTTCAACGCTTGGCGATGAGCAAAAGCTGAGACCACCGAGTAGTGCGAGACAATGAGCCCAACTCGCTTTGCCTCCTTTGTTGATGAAGCAACCCCCGAGGTCACCACTGGCACAACCATCGACCTGAGGAACAAGGGGGCTCAGTCTGGAGGCCCACGCGCAGGGCGACCAAACCCTCAGCCTTCGTGATGCATTGCCAATGATCAAGTGTATCGAAGCGCCACAAATACAGTGCGTTCCAGTCATATAGGTGCACGAATAACAAGGCGGTCGATTGAGATCGTGCCCATCGCCTTTGGCTACAGCGGGGTTGCCATTTTGACTGGGGTAATGTGCTCGTCTATCTCACCAACGCTCGTATCAAGTCACCAACACGGAACAGAGGGAATCAAGCGAGTTCTACCTTTACGCACAATAGAAAGACGCTACTCATTGCGCGACTCAACATCGCCCTCTGACTCGGTGTCTCTGGGCAATACACAATGGGCAAGCATGCTGCACGTCAGGCGCTGAGTGAGTCAGGTATCGCTACCAATCGTGGATTCAAGAAGTCAAGCAACTCACTGTCAAGCAAAGGATCTCTGACCCACCAATCCTTAACGTCAGTAGGCACGGCAAACCCTCAGTTTTCTCTGTCTGACTTGTTCCGATCGGCGATGATGAACAACCGAGCTCGGATCCTTACGACAACCGTCGAAGCTTTAGCCACGGCGCTGCCTCTGACTTCATCGCCAACAGCGCCGAAGCCAACGCTGAGGTCAAGAACCTTGATGTCAAGTGTATCGGTGGATGCCACTGCAGATTACCCATTGGAGTGAGGGTCAAGAGAGACGGGTGCCCTACACAGAACAACAGGAAGTAGCCATCCGAAGTTGAAGTGGGACGATATTACCGTGCCTCAGTACGTTGGCTAGTAACAATGGCTGTTACGAACGGGTGTTCATTTGCTTCTTTCTACCTTTCGGGCAGAACTGAGCTCCTCGAGACTATGGGCTCGCCTGCGCGCTCGTGGTTCAACGTGCCGTGCGAGAACCCGGCGGCCGCGCCGTGCTACCGCGCGCTCCACGTGTGCGCCGTGCGCAAGGACTGCATCTACATATTCGGCGGTGCGGAAGCGCTCGCGATCTCACGCCAGGCGCAGCTGAACAGGACGCAATGCCCCTGCAGGTTACGATGGATCGAACCGACTCAATGACTTCTACGAGTTCAACTTCACACGCAAGCTCTGGTCCATCATGCCGGCCGGAGGACTCGCGCCGAGTCCGCGTGACCGCCATGTCGGCGTCGTTTACAAAGATTCGTTCTACGTATTCGCGGGTTTTGACGGAAGTTCGCGTGTGAACGACTTCATGGAGTACAACTTTGGTGAGTCTGTGGGCCAAACATTGTCAAGAACGGGAGGACAATAACTAGCGTGCCCTCTAGTCACACAGAAATGGAACGTTGTCATCGTCAACGCCGGCATGGCACCGACTCCAAGACACAGCCACTCAGCAGTCGTTTACGGTAATGCTCCGGAATTCGTCCGGTCGATACACGACAACTGCTGACACAACCATGGTCAGATAAATCGATGTACTGCTTCGGCGGCTACGATGGTAGCTACAAGAACGATTTCCACGAGTTTAACTTCGAGACAGGCACTTGGACGCTCGTTGGAGCCACCGGGCGTGTGCCACGCCCACGGTAACTAACGTGAAAGCTCGGATAATCTCTCATTGAGCTGCGCTCAGATTACACATGTCTCTTTGTAGCTACCGATCCTCGCTTGTAGTATACAAGAACAGTTGCATCCTTTTCGGAGGTCACGACGGGTCTCGTCACCTTAACGACGTGCAAGTCTTTGATTTCGGTGAGGACACCTTTGTCAAGATAGCATTGACGGTTTGCAACACTGCGACTTGATTCTACCTAACGCAGCTCTCCGGACGTGGTCGACGCTGGTTGCTGAAGGACCCGCGCCGATCCCTCGAGACAGCCATGTCGCAGTCATCCACTCCAACTCGATGTTCATCTTCGGAGGCAGCAGTGGCACAGCTATGAACGACTTCCATGAACTCAACATGGGTATGAAGATCCAAAAACCCTTCGCCTACTGCCGTGATGATCAAACCTTGCGTTGCCGTAGCCCCTTCTGAAACCAGCAAGTGGCAGGCCATCTCGTTCAAGGGCCCTCCACCCGGGCAGCGTTTCTGCCACGTTGCCGCTGTTTATGACTCGAGTCTGATCATATTCGGTGGGTATGACGGAAGCAGCCGCCTCAATGACTTTACACAGTTCCGATTTGGCGAAGACGAGTTTGAGCTTGACATTCCTGAGAGCACGCTCATATCCGACCTTCGGCTTCTCGTCAACAACGAGATCATGAGCGACATCACTTTCGTCGGTATGGTTTAGCTCTTCCTTCCCATGAGCTCGCCCATGTCCTGATGTCTGTCGTTTCGCAGTGGAAGGCATTCCCATCTACGCACACAAGATCTTATGCATGCGCTGCGGTTACTTCAAGGCGATGCTCAACGGAGAGATGCTCGAAAGCCGTGCGCGGGAGGTGGTCATCAACGATGTGCGGCGCCCCATTTTTCTATCGTTCCTCGAGTACCTGTACAGCGACGACATCGATGTTTCGGTCGAGAGTGCCATGGAGCTCTTCGTAGTTGCCGACCGGGTGAGTCTGAAATTCGAGACGGGTGCTGGTATCCAACGTGACCCATCGCGCTTGCCATTGGTAGTACGGAGTGGACCGCCTCAAACGCATCTGCGAGCGTCGGATGCTGCTGTCGCTGTGCATTGAGAACGCCGCAACCATCCTCCACGCCGCCGACTTGCACAACGCGGCCGTGCTGCGCGACCAGTGCATCTCGTTCATGCTCAACAACTTCGACGCCGTGACGAAGACGGCAGCCTTTGAGGAGATGGGTCGCACGAACGTGGATCTTGTCTTCGAGCTGCTCAAGCGGCGCTGACGAGCGCGGCTGCCTAACTTACCTGTCTCCATCAGCGGCGCGATCTAGAGCTCGTAGAAAGAAGCGGATTGGACATAATGATGCACTTTCAATCAATCAGTTTCCCCCAAAAGGTCCCACCCGACCTCCCCCTGCACTGCAACTCGACAATGGCACCGCCGGTCGCAGCGGACGACGTCGCGGCGCTGCGCGAGGCCGCCGAAGGTTTCTTCCTCGCGGCGGAGCACGGCCGCTCGGACGTGATCAAGGCACTGGCCGACCACAGCGACGGCCGCCTCGACCTCGCTCGCATTGTCGAGCCCTCCACCGGGCGCACGCCTCTCCACGTGGCTGTCGCGCACCACAAGACGGACGCGCTCCGCGTACTCCTTGCCGCGGGCTTTCCGCCGCACCTCGAGAGCGACGTGGCGCTCAGAACTGGCAGCGGTTCCGTCAAGCGCACTGCGTATGCGCTGGCAGTGGAGGCCAAGGCGCACGACCTCGTGTTTGTCTTCCACCAGTTCGCGATCCAGCAGGTCGCGATGGACAGCGCGCAGGGTGTGGCGCAGCTGCTCGCTGCGGGCGTGCCCATCGACGTGACTGACGGCGCCTCCACCGCCAATACCCTGCTCCACTGGGCCGTCACGTGTCGCGCCCTGGCAGTGTGTCGCTTCCTGCTCGAAAGCGACCATCTCGGCGGTGCGGCGCTCATGAACCAGGCCAACGCCGAAGGCGCCACGCCTCTGCACATCGCGTGCCGAGACGGCAAGCTGGACTTCGTGAAGCTGCTGCTGGCTCATGGCGCAGATCCGAGGTGCTCTGGGACAGGCGGGTTCTGCAAGGACAAGACGCCCGCCGAGGTCGTGACCTCGACGGAGATCCGAGCACTCCTGACGAGCCACGAAGAGAGGTTACTAGCCGCACAGCTGAAGCAAGAACTCGGAGACAGCGAGGTCGAGCGAACAAGCGAAGAATCGGACTCAGTCGAAGCACTCGAAGGACGAGGCAACGGGCTCGCGATGTCGGCTCTTCGGCGGAAGCACGCTGTGCAGTTGGAAGAGAAGGATCTGCTCATCCGGCAGTTAAAGGCAACGATTGAAACTCTTGTCGTCGAGGCTCAGGACATCAGGAAGCTGGGCGAAGAGCGAACCGTGCTGGATTACATCCGCAAGCTGCGAGAGGTGTGTGCTGCCGCATGCTTAGCTCTGGCCTCAGGATAGCTCAAGTGGACATTTCTTAGGAGAAAGAAGTCGTCAAACGACAGCTCGAAGACGCAGAGGATCATATTCGGATACAGCAGCAACAGATCCAGGAACTGAAGCGGCAGATCCGAAGCGAGGTGGTAAGCGGGCGGTCGCCGAATGCATCTCTTATCACTATCTAATCTGCGCTTGTCAGCCAAAAGAAGAAGCAACTCAGCAGCCAGAGACTACCCGTCTCCACGAGCTCATGGTGAAGCCACAGGAGGCCGAGTTCCCCCCACTACGTGGAACACTCGAAGAAACACGAACGGTCCCACCCACTAACTCACATGCTCCATTGCAAATTGACACGACGGCGCCACGTTCCCAGCGATCACGTAAGTCCACCCCTCCGCGGTCTGACAGTGGACGATGGAATGACGTGTGGTCAGTTCTGCTGGGGAACGGACTCCAAGCGGACGACGTAGACGCGGACGGAGAAGTGATTATGACTGTGTAGTAGATTCTTGGTATGGCCACTTTGAAATGTCGTGCTGCTTGCAAACGGACGCGACCGCTCTCTCTTTCTTCTTGGGCTGGCGATAGAACTCGCAGTTGTTGGCACATTCGATGCGGCCGCGCTGCTTCCGACAAGAGCACAACGCTGGCGTCCCGAGTTCTTCTTGCAACGCATTCAAGAACCGCTCGTTGATCTTCTGTTCTTTCGGTTCGACGCTCGACGGCGTTTGCTGGCCCTCAAAGCGTTTCCTGCATCAGTTGCGTTCAAACAACTGAGAGCAGACTGCATTCAAGCTAGTGCCGATACCTCCACGTTGTCGGCGACGGCTTTGCACTTTGCCGGTGCATTTTGACCTCACATCCCACAGAGCCATCCACACTGCGAGCATTCAAGAGCAAATGGTGACAACGAGATAGAGAACGGTCCGCTATTGCACGCACATATTGATGCGGTTCTCTGCTGGACGCCCTGTGTAGTTCTTGAGAGGAGGCCTCGAATGGCCTGGACCGGCACGGACGCCTCTTCCTCGCTCCTGGACGCGCTCGCGCTCTGCCGCCATGAACTGTCTACGCACGGCGGCGTAGAGCTCTTTTCGCTGGATATGCACGTGAGGGTCCTAGACTCGGCGGCTGGCATACGAAAGAGACGTACCTGCTTCAGAGGCAAGTCCACGTCGCTCCGTCGTGATGTGTCATGAGTCTGTAGATTGTCATCCTCCCGTTCTTCCGCTTCGAGCGCGACCTCCTCACACTCGCGCGCACCCCGCACGCGCGTCAGACGCGTCGACTGTAGAAGCATCTCGCGCGCTTGGGCATCGCTCCGCATAGCCTTCTCAACAAGCGACACAACGGGGGCACTGCACTGCTGCGCACCACCACCTGAGCCAGGAGGCCGGGCAACACACAGGCCAACGCACCTTCAGCTGCTCTCGTGTCTCGCGGAGAAGTCCGTCGGCGAAAGCTCTTCGACTGAGCCGCAGAGGTGGAGGCGTAGAGGGGTGATTTTGTTCTGCCTGCGAGGGTACGGCGACCGCAGAAGGTAACTGGAGAAGCCGCGCCAGCTTCGCACCCTGTCGACCACAAGAAGCAGCGTGAGGACTCGCGTACGGTCAACGCTGCGGCGTCTCGACGCACGACGCGCTTCTCGAGCGACTGGCGAAGCTCTCGTTGTTCGACCGCACGCTCGTTCACGCGCAGACAGATCTGCTGGCGGAAGCGCTTGAGCTGCGTCGTCTGGAGGCGCAGACGCCTCGCCGTCGCCTCCTGGGCCGCCTCGATTCCTTTGCGTCGATCCTGAGCCGCCTCATGCTGCTGCGAGTCCTCGACGAGGGGAGAGAAGATGTTGAGTGGAGCGTTGGGCTCGGCCTGCAGCGCCGAGATGCGGCGGTCGCGCATGTAGATGGGGCTCGCAGTCTCTAGAGGCCACTGGGAATGAGTGACGCGGCGCCGTGCAGGAGTGAGAGGGGGCGCACCGTGCTGGTTATCGGCTGCTTTCATGGCTCACACAGGTCGCAAATGTGAAGGGGCGCGCCCCGGAAACATGCTCACTGTCGATTTCAACGTTACACGCAGATCCTACTCATCACGGCGCGCCCTCGTCGGTGGTCCACGGAGAGCCGACGGCACTTGCGACGACCTCAACGGCGTCTGGCACCGAGTGCTCTTCACTTGCCGTCGTGGGCGTCGACGCGTCGAGGTCTTGTTCGATATTCTCTCGCGCCATCGTGCCGACCAGGAGTTCGTACAGTCGCTGTGCTCGCTCGATGCCCTCGAGGCCCGTGTGGCTCATGAAGAGCTCAAACAGTTCGTTACGCCACTGCAGCAGCTGCGATGCCGGGTCGACCGAGTTCGCATCACGCGGCGCAGAGTAGAGCCGTTCGATCGTCGCTTCGAAGCGCTGCTCCTGCGCCCGCCACTGCAGTGCGAGGCGCATCCACAGTTGCTCCTGGCGGCGGCGGCGGTGCGTCGCCAGGGACGCTCGATCGTGCTGCAGTGCCTCCGTCGGAGGACTCGTTTGCCGACGTTCCAGTGGTTTGTAGCTCGCAACACTGAGGAGACCGTTGCGAAGCAGCACCAGCACGACAGATACGAACACTCGCACTGGCATGAGCCGCTGTAGATGACGTTGCTTCAGTGCATTGTGAAAGACGTTGCGCAGATCCCGTTCACTCGCACCAAGTGAGTACGGCAGCAGCGTCTGGACGAACGCAGCCTCCTCGAGCAGCGGCGTGCAGTCTGTTGCGGAAGAGACAAGTTGTTGTTGCTTCTGGTGACGGAACGCCTCGTGGAACAGGTCGTAGGCCCACTGGATGAACGCGTGGAAGTGGCGCATGACCTTTCGATAGCGCCGAAGCAAGTCGACAAACTCCTCAAAGTAGACCCACGTCTCGGGACCTGCTGGCGGGTCAGAGGGGCACGGGGGCTGGTCTGGCCGATCACGACGCATGACGGGGCTGCGCGCAGCGCTCGCGTTATACTCCCGTGCGTGGAAGTGGTTGATGTTCGACGAGCGAGTGGAGGGACCCTTGCCTTGGGCAAGCGAGCTTGTATGCCCACGGTCGACTGGCGCCATGTAGTCGCCGAGTATCGCCTCGAGCTGTTGGAGACCTGCCGACGGCAAGTATCGAGTATAGATCTCGTTGCTCGGCTCGACCACGAAGGCGTCTGTCTTCACCATTGATGCGTCGTCCCCGGCAGCGTGGAATAACTCCCGAGCAACGTCAAGAGCACTCGTTGACTCGATCACCTCGCGCATGGTCTGGCTCTGGAACGCAGGTTGACGGCTTTGCTTGCAGTTGCGCGCGAAGAGTCGGCACAAACTAAAGAAGACTAGATCCTCCGTTGGTCTTTCACGCATGAGGTAGTCGTGGAATCGCTGGACATCTGGGTCAAGTCCCATGAAGTGCCGCAAATCGCCCACCATTCGCTCTTTCGCCAAATCCACGAGGTGTTTAAGACCGAGTTGACAGTGGAAGTGGTCATGCACAAGGTCGGTTAGGTCGATGCTGCCAACAAACGCGTCGATCGACTCGTATTCTGGGCCAACGGCGAAGGACTCGGAGAGGCAAGTGCGGTTACGACCTCGTAAGTATCGCTGGCCATCCGAGAACGAGAGAGCGAGACTTGCATGAATGCAGACGAGTTTCCGAAGCCGCTCACGAGGCAGCTCGCGCAGTCGGCCGACGATAGTGTCGTAGATATCGGCAATGAATTGTTTAAGTGCTGCGAGACGCTTTTGCTGATCGTGCGACGACAGCAGCTCGCGCACAAGAAGGTCTCGAGCGGAAGCCTCATCTTCGATCTCATCAGCCGTTCGTGGTGTGTATATAGATGCCTGCCATAGGACGTCGTCGAGGTGAGTGTCGTCATTCTCGTCAACGTTCGAGATGTGTCCGACTTCATCCATATCGCGCTGCTCTGAAGTGGAGAATTGAAGCAGCGAAGTTGGAGCTTTCAAGCTTTTATGTGGCGCAGCAGGCAGTGTGTTAACATCATCTAAGAGGACGAACGGGGCCGTATCTTCCAACACCAGTTGGCTTTCGTGGCTGGATTGGACAGGCTCGTCAGCGGCAGACAGGCAGAGTGTCGTGGTAGACGTGGCCTTCGCAAGATTCGAGCATTGGAGTTCCTCGGCATTATTACTTGAGCCTCGAAGTTCGCTGATTACTGACTGAAACGAAGTGATCACACCCTCGGCTCGACGGATGGTCTCTTCAAGGAGGACTTTATCAGGAGCACGAGCAGCATCGTTACTCTCAATTGAACCCTTAACAAATGGATGTGGGGACGGATCGAGATTTGGGTCAGCATTCGTATCTGGACCTCGGCGAATCTCTGCATCCTCATGTTCTTCATCAACGGCGATTTGTGCTGGCTTAGCATTCCGTCGACGAGAGTGAAGGAGAGAGAACACTGCGGCTAGTTCTGTTAAACCATTGAGCAGCTGTACACATGGATCGCTCAGTGGGTTTGCCAATAGACCAAGTAATTGGGTGTCAGATCCCAGCTCGCGAAGCTGGTCTGAGTTGAGCTGGTTTGGAGCCAACGCCGCTCGCTGAGCCTTGAGCATCGACTCCTGAGCCGCTGCTGCGGTAACCGACTGATGCTCTGCATCGTCACCACCGCTGTGCTTTCCTTCTCGGCGCTTCTTGATCAAATAGGTACGCACGTTCAATTGCAGCAGCTCCACCGCAGCGATCTGTTTCCGGCGCTTCAAGATGGTATACATGACGGCTCGGTGGTGAAGCGCGCGCTTGCGCTCACGATAGCCCCGGTAGGACCGCTGGATGTCAAGTGCCGCGTCCTTCTTCTCCTGTCGCTGCAGAGCACGTTGGGCCTCTTTTCGCTGCTGATATTTGGCAAAAGCTTGCTGAACGCGGACAGCAGCTGTGTTCTCTTCCACGACCGACGCTCGCTGAAGGCGTCCTCCGAGGTGTTCGTCGTCCCAACCAGATTCCACGCCTTCACCGAACTCGCGCATCCGGTCGAGGCGCTGACGCTGGAATGATCGCCAAGTGGCTTCATCGTCATCGCTGTTGTCTTCGTCGTCAGCGCGTTGTCGTCTGACAGGTCGCATTGATGACTCGTGCTCTGGCTGCTGGCATGTGCAAAGATCGCACTTTCCGTCTTGGTTCACTACCGAAGAATCTTCTGCATTCGGTCCCCGCTGTCGGCGCTGGTCCTCCAGTATGATGAGCTGTCCTTGCATCTGATCAACTCTGCCTTGGAGCTGCCTCGCAAGTGCCACGAGTCGTGCGACGGAGGTGTCGTAGGCCTCTTGGATCTCGAATAATAACTCGCTCTGCTCCTTGCAGATAAACTTGATTTGCCGCGCGAGCTCGTGAAAGCACACCGAGTGAAGTGCCCACTCCTTTTCCGTGTATTCGAGCGTCTCTCCTGTGATCGACTCTATTGCAGCCGACGACACGCGGACTCGCATCTGCTCGAGCGTCTGGCGCAGATAGAGCACTTGCTGCCGTGTGCAAGGAGTGAGCGCCGGGAAGACAACGGTCTCCCATGAGCCTCTTCCGATGAAAGTTGACTGATATTGCGTAGGGGGATATTGCATCTGTGGTAACACAGCATTTGTCTCGACCACGAAGAACTCCCGTGGAATGCGACTCAATACTTCGATCGCAGTTGGTACGCCAGGCAGGAGAGGTTTGGGGTCACACGATTGTGGTAATAGCGAAGGGCGTTCGGTAGGACGTCGCGGCGATGTAAATGGCGCTGGGTAGGCGGCAGAAGATGGCTTTCGAGCCGACACGCGACGAGGCGCTGAGCATCCTGGCGGTCGTGGAGGTAATTGCGCTGGAACCGCAGCACGCAAAAGCGTTTCTCGAGACGGCCCTCTCGTCGATGACTCGAGCGCTATACACATATCGGCAGCATGATGCAGTGGTGGAAGCATTGTCTGCAACTCCAGTTTGCGGTCTTCGCGGCCAACCCAATCAAGAGTCATATTTTTGGATGCCTGGTTCCTCTATGTAGTACTGCCTGTTACTTGTCGGACATCACTCAAACAGGCGAAAGGTCCTCACCAACTTCGTTTTCATCGTCACGATGCGGGAGCGAAGTTGGGGATGAAGAGGGAGCTTCGTCGAGCATCGTCTGAGATTCGTGGAGTAAGTGAGAGGGAGTAGTCATGAAGAGCTGATTCATCTTTTGCTGAAAACGGGCGGCATACGCCCGGGGATTGATCGCTGACACACCGCGAGGTGCCTTCCGAAGTACGTGAACTTTGTAAGTTCGCTCAACTTGCTTGGACAGTGTCCACTTCTGTAGAATATCCACGAGGCCAAAGTAATAGGTGCTTGGCCCCGACACTTGGTGAGCTCGATAGCGATGGTGATGGTGCACCTTTCTCATTGAAGCACTCCCACTATCTGTCAAGCTCAAAGCGTCTTCATTGGCTGCCACCTCCGGTATTTGGTCCGTATCTGAGATTCCCCGCTCAGATTGCTCAGCCTCGTCATTGAAGTCTTCGTCGCAAAGGTCGTGCACGTATCTGCTACTCTCTCCTCTGTTGACTCCAAATCCACCAGATTCGGCCGTCGATTGTTCCTTCGCACATGCCGCTGAGGGCACACGCTGACGTTCAATTTTGGTGTTGAGCTCTGAGAGTTGCTGAGCACAGTTGTCAGTCTTCGTGTTGTTACCTGCATTGTCTGCGATTGTGAAATGCGAGTAGTGAGCCCCAACCAGAAGACTGTAGTCCATAATGCCCATGCTCGCCAAGAAATTACTGTCTCTCGTCAGCTGCTTCACCAACTGCAGTGCAGTTTCCGACTCCAGCTTAATTCGTTTTTTCAAATCGTTGTCGCGTAAGGTTATGTCGGGATAGTGCTCTGAACCGATCGGCTCACACGGCGTGGATCGAGGGCCGGTGTTTACCCCAAACAAGAAGAAGCGATTACACTTCGAGCACCGATACTTATATCCCAGTATGCATGCAGGCGCGTTTCGATCGACCCATGAACCCTTGATATCATATCGTCGATGAATCACTTCATTCGTGTTGAGCACGTTCACCATCACCACGAAGTAAAACACCTGGCCGTACATTTTCATTGCATGGACGCCAAGGAACTTCGGTAGCAACGACTTCGGATTCCACTTTAGGTAGCGGACATACGAAGGGAGCAAATTGAGCAACACATTCTTCTCTGGAGCCGTTGTGCTCTTCACAATGTACTTTCGGTTACTCGTTGTGAACACGAAAGCACCACTGCGGCCTTCACTCATTCGTTCGTTCATTGTATGGCGGAACGCTTGGATGTATTCGTTGTCACGAATGCCGTTCAGCTGGCGAATCGACGCGAAGATGCGAGGCTGAAAATCATAGAACTGCATTTCTCGCATTCGAAGAGGAAGGAAAGAGGATAAACCGCCACTGTCTCCATCCGACTCCACAACACAAATTGTCGAGTTTCGCGTGACAACGACTGTGCTCTTTGACACTGACGTACGAAACGGATCCGGTTCGCGAGATCGGTGTGGAGAACGCTGCCAGTCGAGTCGAAAGGTTTGGTTGGACGCGATGCGACGATGAGACCGGTGGTAATGTTCCACTGACTCGATGATTCCAGTCGTGGCCATTTGAATCATTTGCTTCCGCAACGAGGTATTGAGCTCAGGCTTATTGATAAGAGCCTCCTCTTCTTCTTCCTCGACCCCTCCGATGAGGGCTTGTTGTGAAGACGAAAGAGACGCACTGTTGCTTGTAGCTGTAGCCGAAACGGCAACGTTCAGCGGAGCTCTTCTTGTTCCACGTGAAGTAGTACGGAAGCATACTGCACGTAAACTCCCGCTGTTGATTACAAGCCACACAATGACGTTCAATCCTCCACGAGCAGAGTGCAAGAAGGCACTGAGGTTGACGAGGTCCTCGAACATGTCGTGATCCACTTTCTGCTGGACGACTGGTAGATTGGTGACTACGAAGAGTGCAAGAACGACGAGTGACCAACTGATGTAGATCCAGCATGTCAGCAGCCCACTCGACAAGACGCGCCGACGCACATCAAACGTCTCTTCTAGACCCCGCTTGAGTCGGCGCTTGATGTAGACGATTGAGAACGTCGCGAACAAGAGATAAACGAGCACCCACATGTGGTAAGAAAGCCAGTGATGCCACCAAAAGCCTGGTCGGTCGGTGTTCTCGTGGAACCAGATGAACCTTCCCACTGGTTCAACCTGAGAAGATCCCTCATCTAAAACCCACAATGCGAAACCGCAGACGGCTCCACTAAGCACTGAGTACAGCCAGTACAGGCGGATGTTGTGAGCATACGACGTGAACGGATTCGTGATAGACTGGACCATGTCGATGGGCATCGCGAAGAACCAAAACTCACCACAGACGAGGAGTGCCTGCGTCACTGCAGCGATCCGCACGGGTAATGAGATGGGAGGCCTCGCGAACTGAGTAGTTATGTACTCAAAAATGTAGAGGAGCGCGAGAAGCAAATCCACACAGCTCTTGCTGAGAATGAGAGGATTCGGGTGGCCACGCACTGCCCGACTCTTGGCGTAGCACACGATAATGATTGTCGAGAACACGAGTGACACAAGCGCACCAAGAAAGAGATACCAATCGGCGTCGGCTGTCACAAGGATCGCCCATACAACACCGCTGACGCCCGCGACGAAGAGCGAGAGGGATAGTGCAGCATGGATGCGAAGACGTACCAACAGGCTCAGAGATTGCCCGGCCGCGGCACAAAAGGCTGCCGACGAGCGACTGAGCGAGCCGCACCACTCACCGCCGTCCCTGTCGGTCTCCTCGGCACGCTTGTGTGGGCGACGTAACCGCTGGAGAAGACCTGGGAGCTCACGGTCTCCTTGCAGGTACTGCTGCTGCAGGCGCGCGGCCTCCTCGATGGCGCTCTTGCTCGCACGCGGTTCGCTCGTGAGGGAAATGGAGCAGAACGTCGCACTGGGACAGACACACAAGGCACCGTCAGAACCGCGTGAGCAGCGCAACCTGCAGATGCGCGTACAACTCGCGATCGCGCCGAGCGGCCAGTAGCGCGTCTCGCTCGCGCGGCGCGCGTCCGCCCGAGACGGGCGTACTGCCGTTGCCGGTGGTGCCGTCGCGCAGCACGAGCGGGGGCGACGACGACGCGTGGACTGAGCGCGTCATGACCGCCGAGCTTCTCGTTGCCTGCGAAGCGACACTTCCTCTGCCACACGCATATGACAGTCACTAGAGTTTGTATCGAGTTGGTAACAGGAAGGTTCCATTTTTGCCGGGAAGTTAAGAACTCATAACTGTTTCACGTTGAAGTTGCGCGTGCAACCAACGGACGCCCCGGTTATGCGCAACTGGACGTGAGGCCAGCACCGTCGAGATCACTGCACCAACGGCGACGCCCGCCCCGAGAGTGAGCCAGTCTCTCGTCGTCCACGAGTTGAGATGCCACCACGGCGTCCCAGTACCCAGCGCGGCGTCGCTCGTGCTACCACGCGGCGAATTTCTACTGATGAAGCTCGATTCACCAGGGAGCTCCTCGCCCAGCGAGTCGGCAAAGAGCTTGAGCAGAAACGCCGGATCAACAACCGGAGCTTCCGCAGCTGCAAAGCGGTCGAGGAAATCCTTGGAAAGAATATTCGGCAAGCTGCTGCTTCTCTGAATGTTAAGGCGAAACTTGCATGGAAGCTGAGATTAGATGAGAGAAGGGTATTCAGCAGTATGCGACACCACTTACTCGAACAGCAACGGCGTGGATAGCAGCGAGCACGTCAGTGACACTGTCAACATAGTACTTCGCATTGCTCGGTTTCATACCAACCGTACAGGTGAAGACGTGACAACGCTCACCCAAGAGACCTTCTTGGAGAGCTTCAGCCGTGAATGTTAGAGAGTATTTTCAGTTGCGATCAGATTTACGCTACAAACCTTTGAACGCGGGCTCATCAGACTCATCGTCTCCGGCATAGAATGCGAAGTCAGGCTTCTCAACATGCTCCTTTACATAATGGAGAATCATTGAGACAGCGACAGCTTTGCTCACACCAAACTGGTGGACCTCGACGAATCCCTTCGCGCGTCGGATTGCGGCTTCACCTTTCTGTGCGTTCCATTAATTACTGCAGATTAATTTCTCTGTCCTGTTCCAACATCAACATAACTACCCACCTTGATCACATGACGAAGTTGCTCATATAGCTCGAGGGCTTGAATTTCGCCATACTCAGGGTCACTGTTCCGGTAATCGTACAAAAGCGATGCTTCACCCTCGATCAGGAAGGCACCATTCGTACGCGATGTGAACGACTGCATAATTCGCTGGACTTCTTCCTTCCATTCCATAGGCTCACTGGCGTAATCGCAGATACAATCCCATCCCGCTTCGACTCGAGCACAGTGATTTGCTTTCTTGATGAACAGACCGTTATCTGACACAAGGTTAAGATTAGGAATTGACCCAAACTCTGCGTCAAGTTCAGCGCGTCGCCCTGTACTGACAACGAAGACCACATTATGTGGGTCTGAGCACAGAACACGTAGATCCTCCCGGGCTTCATCAGAAAGTGACGTTCGGACTTGGCCATCAATGTATCGGATAACTTCTTGGCCAAACACTGAATCGACAGTTCCTCCCGGATCAAAACCCTTGTGGGAGTTATCACCACCGTGTTGTCGGAAATGCCGCGCTGCTCCGTCCTCTTCAAGGATGCTTGTTGTCCAGCTGAGTGTGCCACCGTAATCGAATATGAAGAGCCTCTTGGAACATCGCGTACTTGCTCGCACAAGTTCGTCAATGTCCAGCTTTACAAAACCCGTGGTGAACTGCATCACACGATAATCGAACCCGAACCCGACCTCCACAGTGTCCTTCGACTCGGTAGATTGTTGCTTCTTTTCTTCAATGATTTCGAAGTCGGCGAGCAGCCGCTCTGCCCATCGCGTGTGCGAGTGAAGTTCAAGAAATTTGTAGTTAATCTGGAAGCGGTTCAGCTTCTCGTAGTACTGCATATCGGTTGCTTTGTTTAACGCCGCCACGATATCATCTGCTTTCCAGGGATTCACCAGCAAGCAGCCGTTCAAAATCCGACTGTATGAAGCAAACTCAGACACAATCATCGCGCCAAATTGATGGTTGGTGTCCTTTTCGCTCGCTTGCTCGAGATTCCTCTTTTGCGCGACAAGGTACTCAAATGGTAAAAGTGACAGCCCAAACCGAACACAAGTGTCCAGAAATACGTCACTCATGCGCCACAAGTGCATCCGCTCAGCACACGTAGCCTTGGATTTCTCCTCAAAGTACACAACCTGATCACAGTCCGAAGGGCCCGAGCCGTGTCGTCTGTTGATTTGATCCACAAATCGCTGAACGTATTCTCGTGTCTGACGGTAATCGTTTGGGCGTGAGTCCAAGGAGATCCCGATCTGGATGAGGACAACAGATCCGCGCTTTGAAGGATGCAATGCGAGGAAGCGATCAAATGCTCGCAGCTTCAACGGAAGCGCACTGAGTCCTTCAAGCCGATCCACTGAGGCAATCACGAATTTACGTTGCTTCGTCGTTGAGTTATAAGTGAACTTCTCAATGCGCTTACGGAATTGATGAGCAACGTCATCCCGGTCGGTATGATGTTGATCCAGTATGCTGTGCAAGTAGCTCACGTCAGGTTCGATGTGAGAACATGACAAGCTAACTTGACGACCATTGTACTCGACGACAAGCATTCCATTCGGAGAAGCTTTGTAGTTCAGGCCGAGCAGCCTTTTGCAGCTTGTAAGAAAGTGGCGTGCATGCTCAAAAATCAAGAAGCCGATATGATCCGCACAGAGCATAGCACGAAGAATCTCCGTGCGCATCGCAAGGCATCGGAAAATCTCGCTTGACGGGAACGGAACATGGAGGTAGATAGCCACCATGGCCGATCGTAGCTTGCGCAGCAAGTACGATGGCAGCATGAGGAAGTGGAAGTCGTGGATCCAGATGATATGACCCTCGTTGTAGCTCTCGATGACGCGTCGCGCGAATGTGCGGTTGACGCTACAATAGTCCGCCCAGCACAAATCCTGAGCCGCCGGATTCCACGACGCGGGGTCGCACCACGCGGGCTTCTTAGTCCCTGTCGGAGATGTCGGAGTTGTCGCCGAGTCGGCTGTGCTCGGTTCCGAACTGCATTCGTCGAGCGACAGTTTGGCCGAGTTATATACGTCCACGACGCTATGGAAGACTGGCCAGAGCACGCCCTTGCAAAAGCCCTGAAAGTATCGGTGGGCGACCTGGGGATCGAGGAAGACAGGCACGCAGTCGAAGGCGCGCAGCTGCCGCTCGACGGTGGCCTCCTCGTCGCGGCTGATGAACACCTCTGGGCAACCAAGAAAGAGCGGTCGGTATCGCCCGGACGTGGCCACGAGGTTGCGGTAGAAGAGGCTTGTGGAGCTCGAGCTCCACTCAACGTCCCACCCCGAGCCGGCGGCGTTGCGTTCAAACACGAGCGGCAGCACGTTGACGACGATAATGACGGTCTTCTGGGCGTTTGGAGGGAGGCTCCTGGACGCTGCCGAGGAGCGCGGAAAGCCGTCGGCCGCGTCGCCCACGAGCGAAGGCTGCAGCGCGGCGTTGTTGAGCGCGTTGGCGTGGCGCGGCGGCGGTGGGCGCTCGAGCGGGGCGACTCGCGGAGGCCCCGGCAGTGCGCACGTGTCGGTCGCCATGTCCATGGCTGCTGGTGGAAGGGCGGCTGCTCCCTCGGTTGCAACTTCAACCGATTCCGACGAGCGTTAGGAACCACAGGCCGTTAGACTGATTTAGGTGAGACCTTCGAGCGATGACCTTTCTTATCCGAGCCTGCGGGGCAAATTGCTCCAGTGAGAAAAGTCGACGGTCATGGGCAACGTATGCTGCGGAACGGGCGACGACGAGATGCGGCAGCGGCAAGAGCTACTCAAGGAGGGCAACGATTTCAAGAAGAAAACGCCATTTCTTGGTGGTGTGCTGAGTAAGACTGAGCCAGTCTATCTACAGCTCAACGCCACGGCGACGAGGCTGCAGTGGCGAGCCGCGCCACCTACCGCTAACTCCAAGACGGAGGAACTCAGCATCGGACGCTTCGGCAAAGTATGCCCCAGCGGCGAGTGCTAAACGGCTAGGTAGCTGGTAAGGCGGTGTATCTCACGCAATGGTGATGTTGTAGGAAGCAGCGACTTCATAATCCTTGGGAAAGGCGGTCAAAAGCTGCTCGAGTTGACTGCGACGACCTCAGCAGTCCGAGACTTGTGGGTGCAAACTCTGGACGAACTAGCCTTGCAGCAATCCGTGGCACCCGAGGATGAGGAATCCAAAGCTCTACAGCAAGAACTCGCGAAACAGACGGAGAAGCAAAAGGAACGGTACTGGAAGGATCGCACCGATGAGGTTGAACAGCGGCGCGTTGAGGCTGAAGAGAAAAAGAAAAAGTTTGGCATTGTGGGCATGAAATACACGGCGCAGGCAATGGCTCGTCGATAGAATTCGTTGAATTTGAGAAATTTAGTCCTCTGGGCCCTTCAGTTGTCGTGAAAAGTGTCATGAAACGATTCGGCCAGCGATAGCATGCTCGTCGTGTCAAGCGTAGCTCCTGGGGCTGGACCCAAAGCACTGAGGACGGCGGCTTTCGCGACTGCTTCCACGGGGATTGCTGAGTACATCTCGTGGCCAACAAACGGAATCTTGGTTACAACACTCGACACTGGGCCAAGACTACGAGACACCAAGGCGATCGGTGCGCCGAATAGCTGCAGAGGGACGCTGTATGAGTTTGTGCGACGCAAACCGTATATGAAGCCCGGGCGAAGCGATACTCCAGATGTAGGGAAGCTTTGATCAGGTCAAGAGTCGTCAGTCCCACTCGCCTAAAAACCAAAAGCCGAGCATCATACCATTCTCGCACGGCAGCCTCCGCACGCTCTTTGCCGTGATAGTATCCGTACAGCGGAGCCCACGACGGAAGGTACGAGCCTACGCGCGAATTGGAGACGAAGACGAATCGCTCGACTCCTACACACTGACATTAGCACATCTCCACTTGCTCGAAACGCTCACCACACGCACCAGCCTGCTTTGCAGCCCTGGCTGCCAGGACGTTGGCGTCGCCGCACATCTTCTCCATGAAGTCATTGTCACCGAAGGCTCCGACCGTCGTGACTGGGCCACGCACCGCTTTCTGTTAGTAACTCCCGAAAAGAACCCCTCAAAGCATCGAGTCCACTCACTCACGCCCGTGACGCCATCCACTGCCTTGACCAGGTCGGTCGCGTTGAAGACGTCGCCCTGGTGCCAGTCGACCTGATCGATCCAGGGGACATCCTGCCACTGGGGCTTGCCCGACTTGTTGAGCGAGCGCACCTCGATGCCCTTCTGCACGGCGCGCTGGAGAATGTTGCTGCCGACGAAGCCGTTGCCGCCGACGACCAGCAACCGATGCTTGTGTGCGTCGTAGGCCGCCGTGGCTGCGCGCTTGAGCGTCGCCATAGCAGTGGCTGGATCGCTTCGGCCGAATTCCGTTTCTGGCGCCAGTGACGCAAGGCGTGTCACAACGGCCAAGACAGCATTTCACCCAGTATCTTTTGTCACTCAAACGAGGGATACGTTGTTGAAGTGTTTTTTACACTGTTTTGAACAGAGGCAAGCGCGATCATGAAAGGTCACTCGAAAGTTTGCTCGAGCGAGAACAATGGTGCGAGGAATCGCTTCTAGCGACAATGCTGGGGGCGCGACTGACGTAATCTAATGCGTCCATCACAGTCAGGAAGCTCTGCTGCAGCCTTCGCGCGGTCACGCGCCGCGCTGCGACGCAAGCCAAAGTCTGTCAAGAAGGCGCTGGACGAAGAAGACCTCGAAGAGGTCAAGGAGGCCTTCCGTCTCTTTGACACAGACGGCAGCGGGACAATCGACGTGCGCGAGTTGAAGGCAGCGATGCGCGCACTCGGCTTCCAGGTGAAGAAGGCTGAAATACGCACGATGATCGCCGACATTGACAAAGATGAGTCTGGTACGATTGATCAAGACGAGTTCATCGAGATGATGACAGGAAAAATGAACTCGCGTGATACGCGCGAAGAAATCAACAAAATATTCCGACTGTTCGATGACGACAACACGGGCAAAATCTCGTATCGCAACCTCAAACGTGTGTGCAACGAATTAGGCGAAACTCTTACGGACGAAGAGATCCAGGAAATGATCGACGAAGCGGATCGCGACGGTGACGGGTTCATCAACGAGGAGGAGTTCTTTCGAGTCATGAAAAAGCGTTCTGGTAATCCACTAGACGACTTGGACAGCGATGACGACTAAGCACTAAATACATACTCAGCTTGCTGACGGCGACGCCCCAAGGTTGCCTCTTTCCTTGAGCTTTGTCAAGATGGTATGGACGCTTCGATCACTCAGTGAAGAGAGCGGTGATAGCGTAATTCGTTTCTCCGCCACGAAGGAGTGCTGGTAGGCTTTAACAGATTGAAGAATTTCCTCAACAGTTCGTTTCACCACGCCTCTATCAGCTGGGACGCTCGCACCTCCACCCGTGCTCGGTTGAAGTGAGCTGGCAACGCGGGCGCGATGTTCAAGGATGGTGATCCGAACGCGCACATACCCATCGGAACTGATCGTTTGAGATCCGAACCGGCTCAGCGTCGGAGTCTTGTTCAGCTTGTCAGCCACATGAGCTGTTGCTGGAGTATTCTCCAGTAGAGCCGACGCTCTGCCGAGAAAAAACTCTTCGAGTTGTGCATGAGTTGGCAACAAAGGCCGCCACAAATCCACTCGAAGTTCGCAAAAACCCCTAGTTTCCGGTACTCGTATCTCGGCCTCGCCAAACAATCGTTCGCGGCCCCACCAGTCTTCTGACACAACGCGCAGGTGGAGAGTCGGCGGTGTTCTCTCGCGCCCGGCGTTCGGTCTCTTGATGACCCACTGCGCCTGGTACCCAAACGATGCAATTATCTGACCTGAGCCTTTTATCGTTGGCTTCGAGAGTTGGGTCTTGCAATTTGGCACGCCATGAGCGAGACTCCAGTCATTCGCACCCGCATGAGTTGATGCCAACAGCAGATCAATCGACACCCTGACGGGGTCGCTGCCTTCCACACCGGCGACAGACACGACCTCCACCAGGATGAGTTGTTCTTCATTGCTGTCACCAACTTGCTTGGCGCTCTGCGTCATCTGCCCCGCGTTGTCGCTTCCTTGCTTGTTTCTCCATTCGTCCAGTCGTGCTCCCTCGCACATTTGGTCAAGCCGCCGGAGCTCCCGGAGTAAGATCTGGTCGTGAGGGGACTCGGTTGGCCATAGATCGTTCTCATTGTCCAGTGCATACTCAAATTGGGCTCCGTTCAACTTCGAGGTGATGCGAAACGTTGTGAGCTTCGGTCCTTTCCTTAATCGCTCGGCATCATTCGGATCATTCTCGCAGACGGAAAACCCAGGTGTCACACACAACAGCCCAGTGTGGTAATAATACTGCAGTGACGCGAGTATTAATTCCTCTGCCTTCCCTCTGTTCCCCTCCCTACCAGATACGCGTAGTACTAAGTGCATCTGGCGAAACGATTCTTCTCGATGCACCCGCAGCGCAACGCAGTCTCTGATCGACTTTAAAGGTGTCCCTTTTGTGTCCCGAAGCTCGCTGGTTGTGGTACGGCTCGAATTACCAAAGGCTGTTGGAGCGGGGCCTTCAAAGATCGCGAGAATGGGGTCATCTTGAGAGCGACGCGGCTCATAATTGTCGGCATCCACATACGAACAGAGTGTGACGCCGCTGTGGTCACTTACTGTCTCAGGTTCCGCGGATGCAGCCAAGACCATGGTACCTGCTTCACTACTTCCTGTCGGATTCTTCTTGCGCCTGTTGCTATTGTCGCATTCTTTGTGCGGCCATGTTTTCTCCTGCCAACGATACGAGCGGCTCCACGTCGCTCCCACCGCGGCTTCACGATCTCGCTCGTCGCCAGCCGAGATCTACAGATCGATCCTTCAGCAACTGCGGCTAGGTCTCCATTCTCGAGCCACGCGCGTACCTTTCGAGCAGTGACAGCGATGCGCAAGTTCTCGATCGGATCCCGGGTGTGGTAGAACAGCGTCGCCATTGCTTAGGGCGAAATGGATGAAGAGCCACGAGCAGCTACGCGTTACGAACGGTTACGAACTCGTATCTTGGAGAGTCGCCTCTTCTGAGTGCTCGTGAAAGATCCATCCGATTCACCAGAACTCCGAGCGATGTCAAGAGATGCCGCCGGCTCTCACTGGGTGGGCGTGCTGCTTAGTCTTAGTGATGGCAAGCGCAGCCGTGAGCCACGCTCAGCTCTCCTCGGCTGTGTTTGTGCCCACAGGGATCACCACCGTGCTCTTCGGCAGTCGCGTAACGGAGCAGATTGTCTGCAACGTGATCCCTGGTACGTCCGTCACGGTCGAGATGGTTTCACTGGACGGGAATGGTGCCCTTGTCTCCGAAAGTCTGGTCGAGCCAAACGTGATCGTGTTCGCGACGCCGCCATCGTCTGACAACGCCACGGTGAAGCAAAACCAGACATTCACGTTGAAAGGTGGACGCATCGGACGGTTCTATTTAACATACCACCTATCGGGAGAGGATGCCGATAGGTACAAGCTCAACGCGCTCAGCTCTGTGGTTGTCGTAACTGAGGAGCAGGGGTGGCAAGGAACTTGGTATCAACTCGCGTTCAACGGCGCAATTTTTTTGTGCGGCCTCGTCTTTTTCGCGTGGAGGAGGCTGCATCGAGTGAACTTGCCCATCTGGGAGGGGCACGGCATTGGCCTCTTTGAACGAGCTAACTATGACGACTTGCCACCCCAAGTCTTTGAGAATCGGTACCGTGACATCCTAGCGGACACACTCAAAGGCCGCATGCGCGCGTTCTTGGCGCTGCCTTGCGACGGCCATTTTGTGTGCCACAGCAGTGGCATACCTGCAGCACTGTTGCTACGGTTTCACATTGATGCCGCCCATTTATGTGCGATCTTGACTTTGTTCAGCATTGGAACACTGCTACCTGTGGTGAGTGCGTGTCACCAGAACCCTCTCTCTCTCTCTCTTCAGACACTCACCCAATCCATGTTTGCGTAGAACTACGTGTCAGGCAACTCTAAAACCGCGATGATCGAAAGCTCCTTCCAGCAGACGACAATCAGCAACGTGCCGCTATACAGCGACTGGTACTGGGTACACGTGGGCTACTGCTACATTGTCGTCGCACTAATCATGGGCTTCCTTATTCGGTGAGTGCAACTTTCCATTTTCGGATTTTCGGAGACGCGAGTGTGACCAATTGTGGGCATTCAGTCAGCATGCGCTACTCTCAACTCTCCGCCGGCGCACAAAGCGTATCGTCGGCGGGCGAAGCATTCTCATTCATGCTGGGTTACCGCGCAACATGACCGAGAAAAAACTTCGAGCGTTGCTCACCGAGTACTACGAGCCTCATCGCGTCGAAGACGTCACCGTCGTGTACGATCTGAGTAAGCTCCACTACTTACTCGACAGGCGACAACAGCTGGCGGAGGAGATTGACCGCATTCGCGGACTGGACGCCGGTTATGAACACGGGATGCTGTCTTGCAGTCTCCTTTGGTGCCCTGGCTCGGTACTCGTGCCGTCTCCCACTCAAGTGGTGTGGTCGCTCCTCACATGTAGACCGTGCCGATACCACTGCCGCCATGCACAATGCCACTGCTGCCGCCGTACGCATGATAATACCGCGGAGAGCGAGAAGCTCTCATACTCGAAGGTCTCGAGCGACCGGGAGATTGTGGACTCGACACTTGGGCGTGAGTTTGACGCGCTCGATGAAGAGCTTGACTACTTCCCAGAGGAGGCAGTGGACATGTATCGGAACCGACAGTGCCTTGGCGCCGCCTTTGTCGTGTTTGACTCGACAGCGACACGCAATGATTTCGTGCGCCTTGTTCGAGAGCAGGGATGCCTAGGGCGGCTGTTAAATGCAGTTAATGACCGTGCCTACAACGTGCGATACGGTCGGCCGCGTCCCCGCAGTCCCCGCAAACAGTCGACTGCTTTACTTGACTACTCGCCTTCGTCGTCCTTGGCTCCGTACCTAGCGAACCTGGTGCTCACGAGCGCGCCAGAACCTGACGATGTGCTGTGGAAGAACCTTCGGTACGAGCCACTCTCGATCTGGTCGATTCTCTCTTTCGTCGCTCGCCAACTCGCAACCGTTACGCTGTTGTTGTTGTTCTCGACACCCACGGCGGTTCTCGTGTACATCAAGCTTGACTCCTCCAGCCGCATCTACCGCAACCTCTTTGCACACCACACAGTGCTCGTTTCACTTGTCGCCACGTACCTGCCATCGCTATTGCTCATCGCCGTCAACTGGTGCCTACTCGAGTTTCTGTACCATGTTGCGATGCTCGAGCCGACTGTGAGCGACTCACGGCGTACCAAGAGCTTTCTAATCACGGGCTTTATTTACCTAGTTGTCGTAAGTTTGACAGCTCATGAACGTTTGTGACTGGCTTGATTAACGTAACTCGATCCGCGTGTAGAGCTCCGTGTTCCTCCCGAGCATTGGCGTGACAGCCGCGTACCTGGCCTTTAGTGAGATCAGCACGAACGGCAAGAGTTATGTCGAGTCGTTTCTCTTCAAGATTTCAGGGACGACGTTCTTCATCTCCTACGTTTGTCAACGCACTTTCCTCGGCTCAATTATTGCGCTGACGCGGATGGGAGAGCGGTTAGCGTACCAGCCATGGGTGGTTTCTCGATCAGTGACTGTGGACGAAAGACGGGAGGCGTACAAACCCTGGCCATACTTCTACGGGCATGACTATGCGATGATCACAAGTGTCTTTCTTGTGATTCTGCTAGGCACTGTCATCACACCAGTGTTGACTCCCTTTGGCGCGCTTTTCTTCTACGTGAAGTACTTCACCGTCAAGTACAACATCCTCTACGTCATGCCATACACCCCTGGTCGCGGCCACATCGCACAGACAGCTTATGCCCTCGTGGCTGTGAGTTTAGTCGTGTTCGAAGTCGTGATGGCGTTCGTGTTTCTTCAAATTGCCGGACGCAAACAGTTCGCAGCGATGATGGTTCTTCTGGCATGCACGGCCGTGGTTTATTTTTTCTACGTGGCTGATACAAGCACGCGTGCCAAGCACAGTCTCTCTGATATGCGTGCTACGGGCGAGTCACCACTTCTTCTTCCGTCGCCCCGTGGAGCGGGGACCCCGTCCAAGACGAAGAAAGGTAGAGCCAAACCACCAGCATTTTATTCACCCATTGCATCCACTCCGGCCACCGCAGCGAGTACTCCCCCTCCGCACACAAGACGCACAATTTTCTCACCCACACCGGCGAATCTTGAGCAAGATCTTGGCCTTCTCGAGCGGTACACAGACCCATACAAAGTTGCGCTATCGATTTTCAATTTGTTTGGAGTTCACGAAAAGTTTCACACAATGTCTTCGACACGGACATTGCTGAAGCATGCGTTTCACCATCTAAAGCGCAACGTGCAACAGACTATGCCTCCTGGCGTCTCTCGGCAAACGCGCGCAGTGTCTGCGGTACTGGAAGAGGAAGAGCGGTTGAAGGACGTTAAGCAAATTGAAACAGTGTGAATAGTCCAGAAACATTAAATAAATCGAAGATACGCATTCCCACGTTGCGACGAGGTGCCGATTAGGGCCACATGTTGCGGATCAAAGCGGCAGCGCTATTGACGATGAGGCAACTCACAAGGCTGGCTGGTAGCATGAGGAAGAAAGTATGGAACCACTAGAACGCAGAGGACAATAGCGACCATTAACGACGCTGCATACGACACATAGATACCGAGAGCAAGCAAAGCGCCTACATGTTCTTGACGCAAAATCTGCTCGAGCGGCGGAAGGGCAAAACCAAAGATAGATTTCGGTGCATCGTCAATCGCTGTCGAACACACGAATGCGAAGTGAACGACGCGAGCGATGAGCCAACTCGGGAGCAGAGAACATACCAGCGATGGCGTCTTGTTTGCACAGCGGACAGCGGCCACTGCGCTTCTCGAGCCACGGGTCAATGCATTCGACGTGGAAAAAATGTTGACACGGCAGCACTTTGACACGCTCGCCGGGAGAAAAATCGTCCAGGCAGATCGAGCAAGACTCCACCTCAGTCATTGCGGGTGTTGTCGAGACGCTTTGCAGGTCATCCAACGCTGGAAGGGGGTCGCTATCGTCGTCGTCGAGAACGATACGATCCAGCACGCCGACCTCCCGTATTGCGTGTTCGAGCAGCTCGCGCTGAAGAAAAGGGCGATACGACAGAAGAGGAAACTTCTTGGTAGCATGAGATCGCCACGTTTTCCCCACGAAATTGAACAGGAAGGATGAGACGATGCTGAGGCCACTGCAAAGACATAAAAGTCAGAGTCTGCTTGGCAGTTCCGAGAGCAAACGATGTACCTGGACAGGGCACACACCGCGGATACTAGAAAGATGTAAGCGACCGCGCGCTTGATGAACCGAAACTTGGCTCTGTCTTGGGGTACTGTAAGTTGAAGAATGTTAGAGCAGCGTCGGTCGAAAGCAGATCCACAGCACGCACATTCACCAAAGTCGCTAAGCGTGACGAGCACAGGCTTCCACGGCGAAGTCTTGTGGATGAGCTGCATGAGCCTCTCGCCATCGTCGTACGACACGAACACGCCAGGGATAGTCAGGTGCGTGGCGTTCTCGTCTTTTTGCATGATAATGTGGTACGGGGCCCTGTCACAAAGCGACCTGTCAGGTGTGGACGGACTGCGGCATCGAGACATGTCGATCTCACTCCAGGCGGCGAGCCGTGTCCATGACGACCACGCCGACCGCGCCGGCTTGCTGCGCGTGCCAGACTTTCTTGACAAAGTTGCATCCTCCGCGCTGAACGAACGCGACGCGGCCGTTGAGTTGGGTCGCCGAAGTCTCGAGTGGCTCGCACGCGTGGAGCGGCGTCACGGGTACGAGTTCCAGCGCGGCCAGCGGCATCTCGGCGAGCGCGTCTCGGTCCGTGAACTCGCCCGACACGTGGGTCATCAGCTTGCAGCACGGCCTGCCACGAACACCATTCGGTCAGCGCACACCCCTGCGAGCGCCTCCTGCACGCACCTCTCGACGACCAGACCGCGCGCGACGCCTGCGCCGACGCAGAGCAGCGCCAGCAGCCGCATGTCCCTCGCGTCGATGATGCCCCGGCTTTGGGTCGCGTAATCCGAAGGTCGCACGAAGGCACCTCTCCCGGTTACGACGTACCCCGGTTCGGTTACATCGTACCGCCACTTCAACCACCTTCTAAATGGACGTGCAGCCGTCTGAGCAGCGCACAGCGCACCACGTGCGCAGGCTTCGCGCGAGCGTGCGCGACCTGCAGCACGGTGAGTGCCACCGCCGCCACGCGCCTTGCGGCAGCTGACCCTCCGCGTGGACCAGCGCTCGGCGTGGTCGCCAGCGCCGACCGGCCGCCGCGACCACCGCGCGATGCCGTCTTGCACGACACGGCGACCTCCGAAGACCCGCGCAGCTGCGTCGCGACCAACAACGAGCGCGGTATGATTCAACAACTTCAGGTGCGTCCTTCGAGGCTTCGAGGAAACGGAGCAGATGCTTACGGTCACTGCGCAGCGACTTGAAGACGTCGGGGTCGTCGTGCTCGGCCTCGAGGGAGTTGGGGCCATGGTCGCTGATTCCCTCTGTCGATAGTATGTGCACTCTACACCGTTATGGCGCAAGTTACTCATACTATTCCCTCTGCAGTGGGGTGAGGCGGCTGGTAGTCGGCGACATGAGCGTGCTTTCTCGAGGAGACCTGGACTACCCGACGTACTATGTGCACAATCTCGGACTGACGAGGGAGAGCCATGTCGCAGCGGTATCAACGAGGGTTAACCCAGAAATTGACGTGTTTGCTCTTGGCGTACCGCTCACTAACTCAGCCGTCGTGGTCGAATCTCTTCGACGGATGCTTGTGCGTCCTGAAACCAGCGACGAAGACGAAGGTGCGGGACTCGTCGGGAGCGATGAGGATTCGGCCAATGGTGGTAGAGGGTATGGGAGTGATGGGAGCGACGAAGAAGACACCTCTCAGCGACGTTTACGGCTCGCTCTTCAAGGTGAGGTCTACGATATCAACGCCAACACCGATGAGGAGGACGAATGCTGTTTTTCGGTTGCGTTTATCTGTGGCAAGTATCCTGAACTCGCCATGGCGTTAAACGAGCTCTGCTGCGAGTTTGGAGTGCAGCTCGTGTACACGACAATGGGCAAAAATGGACTCTCTGGCGACACGCTGTCCGTCGTACCTGGTCGCTCGGCTTGCTTGCAGTGTCTAGAGAAGCGCAAGATGCTCAAACTTGGGAACAATGGGAGCAGTGAGCTTAACCAAGTAACATCCGAGTACCGCATTAGTTTGCCAACGACCGAATGCGTTCTCGCAGGTATTGCAGTCCAACACGCGCTTGCGTACGTTCTAAGAGCTGATCAACCTGGTTATCCGTGGCTAATCCTCAGACTGATACAGGCATTTACTCGGCGCTGGATCTGTATGCTCTCGTGTAGAATACGATGGAGTTCGCGAGGAGTTCGATCGTAGTGGATTCGTTGCACCAGTACACCAGTGCCCAAGTGCGAACTGTCGCCTGCAGCAACAACTACACGTGTTATCTGATAACTAATGATTCTGGTTCCATTATCATCCCGTCTATCACTCAACGATTACTGCGAGCGCCCGCATGATCCACAGTCGCTAAGGATCTTGGTCTCGCCGTTCTGGTTCTCGTGAGGGGGAGCAGATGTGAGTTCTATTGTACCGCTGTCGATTCCTGCTGCTCCGCCGACAGAGCTGTTGTGGAGACCACGTGCGAGGGTCGTAGCGTGGATGTGCAATATTAGCGAGCTGAGCGCCTCGGCGACCCTCTGACCTTCCCACTTAAACGCCGCCGCGTTGCGCTTGGCCGTTGTACGCGCAAACAGCAGTCCATGCTCCTCGCAGAACTCGCGCACATCTCGCTCCTGAACGAACTGCTTGTCGCGCACGGTACTCTTCGTAGCCTCTGGTAGCTGATCGATTTTGTTCTCGATTACCATAATGGACTTGAGTGAGTCGCCCGCTGTTTCCTTGAGGGTCTTGAGCCACTCGCCAAGCTTCTCAAATGAGTCGGGCTCGGCGACGTCGTAAACGAGCAGTGCACCATCCGCACGACGATAGTGTGATCTCGTGATGGCGCGGTAGCGTTCCTGACCAGCAGTGTCCCAAATCCGGGCCTTCAGTTTCTTGTTGAGGATACCAAGAGTGAGGATCTTTCAGTGTATGTGGGGTGAGCAACTAAACGTACACTACGCGTGGACATATCCGGGTTGGGGATCTCGAAGCTGCCGAACTCTGCCTCTAATGTTGTCGCGCGGCGCTCGACGTAGGCACCGTCCCCGTGGACGCCCACTGCCAAGACGCTGCTCTTTCCAACCCCTGTCGTGCCAAGCAGGATGATTTTGTACACGTGTCCTGGCTTCGCGGGGGAGTGTGGGGCGTTAACCGGCTCGGCCGCCACGATAGTAGATGTCTTGGCTACAGTTGAGGCAGCCATGAATGGGGAATTGCTACTCTTGGGAGAAGAAGCTAGCATTGGAGAGGATTCGACAGCCCTGCTCTCGTCAAGAAGAATCGGGACGGGATCAATCAACGAGTCCCGGAGTTCATGAGGTGTGACGACTCCGGCCTCGACGTCGACGAAGCGCAAGGTTGCGGGGCGAGACGCGCCCTGGAGACTGTTGATCACTCGCTCACATGGCATGTCGAGAAGGTGGAGGTCGTTGATGTGTGTGAGGTATAACCCTGGCCGCAGCTGCCTGTGTTGGGGTTTCACAAACATTAGTGAGCAGTGACATCATCTTCCTCGTACGTTGACACCGCGTACATGTGCTCTTGTCCAGGTTTCAGTGATGCATTGTATTGTTGGGCTGGCCCAGAGCCACTCGGGCTCTGCAATGTCCAACGAAAGTGAGTTCATTATCACACTGGACTGCGTCAACAACGCACCTTGTTCAGCTCTAGCACTCGGATGGTGTAGACGCCGTTCCCCGTGTCAGGAAACTGCGCCGGGTGGAAGCGGAGGCCGAACTTCTCCGACTGGAACTGCACGCGAAACGCGATCTTCCATGGCAAGTCTGTTGCATCGCATCCGAGTCAAGAGTGAGCTGTTGGGTCTCAGTGGCACCCGACGTACACTGGTCCTCAATGTCAAATGCACGAGGTCCGAGCTGCGAGCCGCGTGGTGACTGCAGCACCGGTGTCGTGCCGTGATCCTCGGCCATTTGTCTCTTCCCTACTTGGTGCCGAAAATCCTTCTGCGTCTCTTCAAGGTCCCACTATGTGGTCCACACTCGCCGTAATGACGCTTCCCATAAAGCGCAGTGCCACGAGCCGACACCATGGACGAAGCGCAGGCGATGGAGGTCGAAGAAGCCGCTTCCGCGCCGTCGGCGGAAGAAACGGAGGCTCGACTCGCCGTGCAGCGACAGACCATCATGGAAGGGCTCTCCCGTCTCGAGCGCACCGTCGACGACTCCGGATACGCGTTCACGGCGCTGGACGCCGTTGACAGGGGTCTCGTCTCCATTGGCACTCTGCGTGACTATCCGCACTTGCAGTTCGTGAACGTCGCGCACAACCAGCTCAGCGACGCTGACGTGCTGGCGGAGCTTCCGTATCTGGTGTGTGCCAACGTCTCAGAGAACGCGCTGACGACGCCGCCAGCCTTGGACAATGCGTACTTGCAGTCCCTTGATCTGTCGCTCAACCAGCTGACGACGCTCCAAGGACTCGCAAGTGCGAGCGTCACATCGCTGAGTATTAATGGTGCGTCACAAGAGGGAAAGAAGTTGGTTGGAATTCCTGAACGTATTGTCTCGTATCTCCATGAAGATAATCAACTCGAAAGCCTGGCGGGTCTCGGCGGCTTGCCGTCGCTCACAATTCTTGAAGCTGCGCGAAACGCAATTTCGGACTTGGCCGCGTTGAGTGATGCTGGCAACTCGAAGCTGGAGCGTCTGGATCTTGTACGTTGCCGCACATTGCAGGTGGTCTGTAATTGGTGCTGACTGGTTGATAGAGCGAGAACAAACTCCTAACTCTCGTGGGTATCGAGGCAATTTCATCGTTGAGCTCTCTGTCAGTGCGCCAGAACAACGCAAGTGTCTATGGTGTATCGTTGTCGACTATCCCCCCACTAACAGTCTGTGCGATGGTCAGCTCGATTCAATGGAGGCGATTGAAAAGCTCACAGCGTTAGAAAAGCTCAGTGAGCTTGATTTGTCGCTCAATCCAGTCACACACAGCGAGAACTACAGACTTTGTATCATTATTATGCTTCCTCAACTCAAAAAGCTTGACGGCGAGCTCATAACCGATGAGGAGCGACTCGCAGCTGTCGATCTCAAGCAGCAGAGGTTGGCGGACGCTGCAGCTGACGCCGCAGCCGAAGCAGCTATGTAGTAGGAGCCAGAGGATTCAGAGCATCGTGTTTAATATGGAAATGGTGATAGCACTACTATCGAATACGTTCGGACCCTCATGGCGTCCGTCAGCGATTCGTCCTACGTTTGACCAGCCCGTTACTGCTCCGCCTCTTGCTTGGGGTTCAACTTGATCATGTCATCAATTCGCAAGATGGTAATCGCAGCTTCCGTGGCAAAACGCAAGCTCTTGATCTTGCTAATGGCCGGCTCGACGACACCAGCCGCAAGGTTGTCCCGCACTGAGCCCTCCAGAAGATCCAGACCCGAGAAACGGAGGTCACGCTTGGAGGCGTCACTCTGAGATGTATTGTGGTACGCGCGGAGTCGAGCCACAAGTTCAGATGCGTCCTTCGCAGCATTCACCGACAAAGTCTTCGGGATGACGAGGAGTGCATCGGCGAACTCCGCGATAGCGAGCTGCTCGCGCGAGCCGAGCGTTGTGGCAAAGTTCTCCAGATAAATCGACAGTGCAGTTTCGACAGCACCGCCACCCGCGACGAGCTGGTTGCTCTCAAGCATGCGCTTGACCGCCATGAACGAATCGTGCATAGATCGATCCATCTCGTCCAGCAGGTTCTCGTTTGCGCCACGCAGTACCACAGTCGTGGACTGACGAGTCTTGCAGCCCTTGATGTAGATCAATTCACCATCGCCGACACGCTCCTCAGAAACTTCGGCTGCCTCGCCGAGTGTAGCAGGGTCGAACGACTCTTCTCCGTCCATGTCCGCAAGTGTGAGGACCACTTGGCCACCCGTCGCCTTCGCGATACGGCGCAGATCCTCCTTCTTAACCCGACGAACACCCATACAACCGGACTCCACGAAGTATTTGAGACAGAGGTCGTCGATTCCCTTAGTCGTGAGAATTACATTCGCGCCGGCATCAATGATCTTCTGGATTTTCTCCTTCGTGATGTCAATCTCACGCTGGCGAATCTGGTCGAGCTCCTTCGGGTCGGTCACAACAATAGAGACGCCCATTGGCGTCTTGTGTCGCTGCAAGTCAAAATCCAGTAGCGCGATCTTGGCATTCTTGATGTATGTGGGCATTTGCTGTGACGCCTTCGTGCAGTTGAGAGCAAACCCATCAACCAACTGGGTTTCCAGCATGCTCTTTCCGTGAGACTTGAGGACGTTAATGGCGCTCACAGGGTAGCGAGCCTTGCTCTTGCCCTTGGCACCTTCTTTCACCACCTTGACAGACGTCACAGCGTCCACGACCAGGTTGGCGAAAAAGTCGGACTCGGGGCCGAGGATCTTGCTCGACATGCTCGTCTTGGCAGCGCTGATGAGCGATGCGCGGCCAAGCGAGTCCACGGGCACGCTCAGGTTCTCTTTGATGTATTTGACGGCCTCGCGCATGGCCAGGCGGTAGCCCGCGATGATGGAGGTCGGGTGGATCTTGTTCTTGACGAGCTCGTTCGCGCGCTTGAGCAGCTCCGCGGCGATGATGACGACAGAGGTCGTGCCGTCGCCGACCTCCTGATCTTGCAGACCGGCGAGTTCCACGAGTACCTTGCCCGCTGGGTGCTCGACCTCGAGCTGCTTGAGGATCGTCGCGCCGTCGTTCGTGATGGTCACGTCGCCGATGTCGTCCACGAGCATCTTGTCAAGCCCGACGGGACCGAGCGAGCTCTTGACGATGTTGGCGATAGCCACGGCGGCCGTCACGTTCTGCTCACGCACGTCCTTGCCCGTCGTACGCGTGCCGTCCACCACCAAGTCGGCCGTCTCCATGGTGCTCGCTCTGCTGTTGGGGTGCTTTATGGAAAATTGTGTGGTGAGGTGTCCCCCAAGGAGAAATCTGATCTAGATATTAGCAAATCAACAGACACTAAAGTTGATCAAGTTGTTTTTATTGGATGAAATAAATAGATACCTATCAAGTCGAGACATTTGAACCAATCCGTTCCAATTAGTTCTAATCGACAAGTTATTCCCCTCGAAATACGGACCGGGATATTGAGGCCAGAAACCCTCGATTGAGTGCCCCTGTTGCGCTGCTGCAAATTTCAAACTTCGAGTGACATTGATCATTTTGGCGCGCTGGTCGACAATGGTCGAGGCGTCGACTGCCGTGGTGCGCGCAACTGAGAGCGACGCGGTCACCAAGGCCCTGCGTGCGTTCTGCGGAGGTGACGACGGTGACGTCGACGCCACGCCGCTCGCGCTCGTGCTGGAGACGCGGCGCCAGCAGCAGCGTCGTGCGAACGCCAAGAAGATGGCCAGGAAGGCCGGCGACGACGACGGTGTCGACGCCGCCGTCGCGCCCATTGACGAGCAAATCCGTGCCTTGCCGCGCAAGCTCATTCATGCGTTCTGCGACGTGTCCCTCGCGTTCGCCGAGGAGCACCTGGGAGAAGACGCTGCGCCGCTCGGCGAAGACGAGCTGCTCGTGCTCGAAGTCAGTGCCTCGTTCGCGGCCATCTTGGTGACGGATGAGAAGGAGCTCACAACTATCGATGAAGGGCGCGTCATCGCGCTCACACAGCAGCTACATGACCGCTTGCTGCGATTGCGTGGCGATCAGGCTAGCGTCGAGGCCGCCCAAGACGCCATCTCGGTGCTGTGCGAGGCCGTGTGGACCACTCGATACACCGACGAGTGCAAGAGTGTGATCACGCAAATGTTACCGTTCCTCATCGTCCGCTCTTATGAGTCGCAGGTGACGGACGCTTTTCAGGCGAAGCGCCACCCGATTCGTCGGCTCTACGCCGTGCGTGACGCGCTGCTGGAGCTCGACTTCCAGGATGAGAGCAGCGGGTGCGTACGCCAAACGGCTCAAATTGCCGTTTACACCAATACACACTGATGTGTTTTGTTGTTTGGTGTGATACAGGCTCCTTCGCGACATCCTGCTGCGATGCTACATCCAGCCGAACTTCTTTCGATCTCCCGACGCGGTTCCGTTCCTGGGTTTTCTCTTTGAGCTTCACGTTCCCTTCATCGCCGATATCAATGCGACTATACGCAACCAGATTCCTAACCAACGCAAATCGATGCTGAAGAAGTTTGGCGCGATTTACTTCAAAGCCTGGGTGGGAAATGCCAAAATGAACAAGGAGGACTGCGACATGATTCGATCATGCATCGAGGAGAACTGCATCCAGCGCTATGTTCACGATGCGGTCCACGCCAGCAGCATCTCGCTTTTCACGGCTTTACGGACTGTGCTTCAAATATTCTTTGAGAATAAGCGTCACGCCGGTGTCGATGAGATGCTTTGCCGCATCACCAGTCCTATCCTGTGGCGAGGTGTCAAAGCCGCTAACGATTCGGTGCGGCGGCAGGCTGCGATTCTTTTGTTTGACAACTTCCCTCTTCGCGATCCGCATTTTAATAATGAACTACTGGATCGTGCGCTTCAGAAGCAGTTTGACGTGTTCGAAGAACTGATCGATGATCCACACCCAGCCGTGCGCATTGCAGCTATCCAGGGTGTGGCAAAAGTTCTCTCAGTGTACTGGGAACTTCTTCCTGCAGAGACGATACGCTGTTTCATCTCCAAGTTAGTCGTCGATCTTGTGAATGATGCCTCGAGCAGCGCGGTTCGGGCCGCAGTGTTTGAAGGCGTCCAGTTTATCCTCGACAACCATAACTCACACGCAATATTGAAGCCACTGCTCCCAATGGTAGGCTTTATTTCTGTTCGCCCTCACATCGTTTCTGACTATTACTGTTTCTGGTAGCTTGCTCCACTCATCAATGACCGGAACGAGCGTGTTCGAGCTGAATTTGCAGCGCTTCTCGTTCGTATAAAAAGCATTCGGAATATGCACTTCTACGATGTCGTGCCGGTTAACGACCTGCTTGACCGTTTAGTGCTCGATCGCGAGAACCCCCCCGTGCGGAAACAACTTGTGCTGTTGTTTTTGAACTCGTATTTCCCGCAGAGTGTAGGTGGCTCCTCGCAAGTGGCTCGATGCCTAGCACTTGTGAAAAAGAACCCTGAAGCTGCAATGGTGTTTTACGGGTGTGTTGCCGAACACGCCTCTGTTGGTTCTGTTTGCAAGTTGGCTGCTTTGCTATGTCGATGCTCACTCAACTTCGTCTCCAAGCGGCTCAACGACCCACAGAATTTGGATGATGATGAAGAAGAGGAAGAGGAGGAGGAGGAAGGATTTAGCCTGGTTGGACGCATTGTCGTGCTCGAGATCATGGCTTGCCTCCTCAAGAGTGTCCACGTCAAAGTTTTGAACGACGAACGCTACGCTGAGTGCAAAGCTTTTCTTGGACAACAGCTCTCTTTAGAAGCGCTTGAGTCTCTCTTGGTAGCATATAGCGAGGACCGGCCATTCGACCAAGAAGCTCTCAGTGCGATTTGGCAAAGTATCGGATACCTTGGTGAGCTCTCGGAAGGACCGCTCCTTGAGCGCCTCATCGGACGATTGATGGACATGAATGCGACCTCAAGCAAAAAACTTCTCGACTCGATGATTGATTGTCTCAGCAAGTGGCACCAACTGCCGTTCCTCGTCTCCAAAATTGAAGAAGTGCTTGTCCAGTGGAAGGCTGATAAGTACTGTGAGCCAAGTTCGACGAACAATTCGACGACATCCAAAAAGCATAAAAAGGAGAAAACGGCTTATCGGCTGCACCCAACTGTGGCTCTGACCGCCACTGAGTACATCGTTCAGTCGAAGACCGCGCCATGCCCTAAGCATCTTTTGGATCGACTTGTGACTGTGTTGAGCTCGTGTGCCGAGCCGTTGCTGTCGTACAGCCCCGACCAGGTGAAGGAACTGAGCATCTCCAATGCGTTCGGTGTTCTTCGACTGTTGGAAGTGTACGCCAAGTTACTGGTGCTCGCTGAGTCAGCCAGTGTTAGCCAGCAGACTTCGACCTTGCTCGAATCGACTGTTTCAAAGACAAACGTGAATGCCAGCAAGGATGCCTTACGAGCGATACAACCATCAGCGTTCTTCTCACCGCCCCTTGGCCTAACGAGACTTCTAGGTTGGGTCTCCTTGGTACTTTTGGAGCTTCGCAAGGATCTTGTAGCTGGCATTCAGTCTCAGGGGGGCAAGAAGCGTCGTCGAGGAATCAAAACAGAAACTGGCAAGGACGAAGTTGTGTCTTCTGTGGACAGCGAACTCGTCAGTCGGTGGCGAAATCTCTTCTCGCTCGTTGCGCTTTTGGTGACCGAGTGTATTGCCTTCAGTCTTCAGCGTGAGACCGAGTTCGAATGTGTCGAGCTTTTTGTACGTGAAGCAGTTGTCTCACTAACTCGAGCTGCAGAGACAATGGAAATCGCAGATCGAGCCGTCGTGTATCACTCGTGCCACATACTTGCTTTCCTCGCCAAGGAGAACAACAAAACCAGGACACGGTCGGAGGTGTCAGATCTCCTATCTGAGTGTACCTCCAAGCTTCAGCGAGCCCTGGAGACTGTCCACAGCAAGCACAATGACAAGTGTGACGACTTGCTCAATCCGATCATCACTTTACTCAGCATCGCCGATGGGGTGGAGATGGACGGCACAGAGAGCAGCGGCGTCGACAACAAAGACGGAGATGATCACGAGAGCGAGTAGTAGAAGTGTACACTCGCCCAATGAACTGTTTTGCTGGAGTCGTCAATACTGAAATTTGCACGCTCGAATTGTGGAGCTCAACCAATAAATATTTGTATTGTAGAGTACAGAGGCGGTTGATAGCATCCTACTTGGTGGCTCCCACCGAAGAGGCCACGCGGGCTTTCTTCCGACGGAAAACCCCATCCAACATGCCGCGCAGGGCACACTTCTTCCGGCACTTGGGTGACCGGCGCACTGGTCGGTTGCGCACGGGAACGTCCCCGACGAGGCTAAGCTTGGGCGTCAACGCGATGACTGACGATCGTTGTTCCTTCATTGCCGCAGGCGATTTTCTCGCGGAGATCGACGGCACAAAAGTACATGATGGCTTGGTGGCCGCGTCGATAAACGTCGGTCGGCGAATAGAAAACAGGCTTGAGACGCCGTAGTTGCGGACAGTGGCAGATTCCGTTCGCGATGGAGGGAGTCCCAGCTGGAAGCATCCGTCATCATTTGCTGGGTTCACGCCCTCCGCGACCTCCTCTTCAACCATATCATCCTCAATGTTCAACACATCGACATCAACGGCCGAGAACTCGTCGAAGCACTCGTGCTCGAGCAGTTCCGCCGTGGTTGCTCGCTGCGCAGGATCCACGGCGAGCATGCGACGAAGAATATCAACGACGTCTTCGTACCCATCTGTGTCGAAGTCACACCGCTCGAGCAGGTACTCGACGCCGAATTTGCGAAGCAGGACGAAGTTGGCGTCGGTCTCGAGTGCGTGCTGGAACGGGTACTGACCGGTCAGGAGAGTGATCAGAATGACACCGAGTGACCACACGTCGGCCTCGAATGGGTTGTAAAAGTTGACGCTCTCTTCCTCGACGACGCACGCCTCCGGGGCCATATACTGGACCTTGCCGATGCCTGTGGCGCGCTGGCGCGTAGCTGTGGTGGCCATGCCGAAATCACTCAGTTTGCAGCAGTCAAAGTCGTCGACGAGCACGTTCTCGAGTGAGAGATCACGGTGCGCGACACCGTTGGCGTGGAGAAACGCGACGCCCTGCACGATCTGGTGGAAATACCGCAGCACGTCTTCCACGGGGAGCAGCGCACCTCGCGAGTTCACGACCTCGAGAAGCTCGCCGCGACCGCAAAACTCTGTCACGATGGACACGCTGTGTTCGTCCGCAAAGCAGTCGCGCATGGCGACCACGTGGGGGTGGCCCCCGAGTTTCCGTAGCTTGAGGTTGGTTTGGATCTCGGCGAAGACATCTTCCTCGATGGGACGGTTCGTGTCCTTGGTGCGGCGGCGCGAGGCGCTGGCCATGTCCATGCGCTTGAGCGCGAACAGGTCGCCAGTGGCACGGTGCCGCAGCTTCAGGACGTCGCCGTAGAGCGCCGCGGCGAGCACGCCGAGCGACTCGTAGCTATTCACGCTCATGGGGTTGGGCCGCTAGGGAAAATCTGAAAATGAATTGACGCGATCGTGTCCAGAGTCCGGAGATCCGGAAGTTGGACCACCAAGGGACGATGCTCTCGACAGGCTTCCATAAAACGGGAACCCCCGACGGAAGGAACGAGAGAGTTTTTTTTTGTCGCCGGTGGACGCTGACGACCCCACAGGGGACTCGAATCACACAGCTGCGATCGCCGCGCGCGCACGACCGTGGGGCCTTGAACAAGTTGCGTGTTCCCTCCTGGCGTTTGTGCTGTTGGTTTATTTCCACGGTCGACCGTAGGGGTAGGGCTTCTACGGGAAAATCGGAAGGAAAGGGCGAGGAAAACTGGTCCAAACCCTCGAGAACTCAAAGGGCTCACCTGTCGACAGTGGGACAACAGACGGGTTTCGAAAAAGTATCTTCCGGGGCCTCTCGCTGGACCGAAACGAGTGAGAGAGCGGGGGGGAAAACCGGGCACAGCAGAAACAAAATATGGAAGCCTGACAACGTGGCGACGTGGAACAGTCGTTCGTACTCCGAAAGACGGAGCAGCCGGGAACATCGAAAGGAAGCCTCCGGGTTCGCAAGGATCTGTGGGGAGTACAACTCTATCGTATAGACAGGTATATTTATTAATAAGCTACGAATAAGCCAATTGAGACAACAGAGGCAAAAAAACATCATCTTTTACCATTGATATCGAGTTTTGCGGATCTCCTATCTGCGTGAAACGGGACTTAGCAAACACAAGCTGCGCGTTGGAAGAGCCACCTCAGCGAGCCCATGATCGAGGGCAACACATCAAATCGAGCAGGCAGGAACGTCGCCTGCCTGCTGGCGACGGTTCCCGCAGGAGAAGAGGACGCGCTCCCAAGCAAGTGAGCGTTGCGTGTCTTTTGAGCCGCTACATTTGCTGGGGCTTTCCGTCGACCCCCCGACTTTTCGGCGGGAGGGCCGTTCGTTCACCGGCTCTGCCCGTCGAGTCACGAGCGGTAACCAAGATGCGTTTGAAGCGTCGAGACTTTGTCCCCGTTGCGGCCCCGTGTGGAATGTTCTGGGCGGCTCCATTAGTCCAGGAGTCCAGAGAAATATCTCGGATTTGTGGGACTCGAAACCCCAACCCAGACTTGCGTGTTCCGCTGGATTCCGGCCCAACTCTCTTTGTGGATTTATGGATGGTTCGCGGCTTGAGAGATCTCAAAGGCGAGGCTCTCACCGGATCGTACGGTACACTAAGGCAATTCATCAATAAATCTGCCATGGAAGATCTCCCCGCTCCCTGACGCAAGAGGGAAGCGAGTGGAGTGGTGCGACGTTAGGTTACACTCGGCTCTGGGTTGGCTCGCCCTTCTCCTCCCGAGTGTACCGTAGACGACGCGTGCAGTACGGGGGCCGGGTCTCGGCATGAGTGATCCACCGCCGCAAACGCTGAAGGCGGGTCGCTCCCGCGACGCCAACGCCAGCCTGGCAGACGTGCGCCACGCGACGCCGGTCAACTAAGGCCGACAGGCTGGGAACCACGAAGGGGCGGCGTCGCATGGCACGCACGCCAAAGCCGGTGCCTGGGGCCTCTACATGTCGCGCCGTCGCAGACTGTATTAAAAATAGTAGCCCCGGATCACTAATCCCATCGGTTAAACGGTCGTCCATGGCCTTGGGTGTCCGAGTCACAGTTTTCAGGGAGTCGAGGATAGAGATGCGCGTGGAAGCTCCGGCTGTGTTGGAAACCGTTGGGGGCTCCGTCTGAGAATAGATGGTGCTGGCAGATTACCCACGCACAAACATGAACCCGATGGCTGACTCGTCGCGCGACAAACGGCCGTTGCGCGGAATTCCTCCATGGTGAATGAGAGCGCGACATCGGTACAGCAATGGGTACAGCGCGCAATTTGTGTCGAGGGCTCGAGGCTGCCCCGACTGCCCAGCTCATTCGCATTTTTCACTCGCCTGAGCCAAGCGCCTCCACTGCGCGTGGCTACGTGCACAAGTACGGTATCGATTTCGAACCTTGCGCATTAGACGAACTCCCACACCGAGCGGCCTGTTTTAGGGTGCCCACAGGACCTTCGTGGCGTAAGCAACCCATCGGCGCAGCCTGAGATGTGTGCACGTTGTTCTGTGCAGCTCTCGGGAGTTCAACTCGAATTCGAGTCGCACCAATGAACCGCGAGTCAGCGTGAACTTCAACACTGGTCAGCGGATGTTGAAGAGAGTCAGTCCGCACCTCTCTTGGAAGATGACGCCACACCATCTTAAGAAAAAGGTACCGTAAAAATGAATAGTGTCAACAATACTGACCCGCCGAGAGGTTCGGTACATTACGTGAGCCACACCATGTTCGCGTGGTGTGGTGGAAGATCGCTAGAAAGCGCAGGGGGCGCCCACGCTCTCGCAGTTCCCCACTGAGATCGCGCAGCTAACGTGGAGATTCTCGTGGAACTGGGAAGCGTCGCCCCGGCCGCTGAAACGGACGTGAGCACAGCCTGACCGTCCATTTCCGTGACGGACCCTCACGTCCAGATCACTCCCTCAATACAAGACGGGCAGGTGAGATGGGGCAACAGCCGGTCCTATCGGGTGAGTGTGGCAGGAACCCATGTCCGAACCTGCAAATTGAGTCAAAGCCCACCACTACATCCAATCCAGTCGTCGGAGTGGGGTAATCAGGCTGGTATGAATGCTCTCTAGACCTGAAAGCGCGTAAAAACCATAGTTATAACGTTTGCGCCACCTGTGAGAAGGAAGAGTGACCGCGCTGGCAACCGGCTGCCGCCTGCCTCACGGCCGCCCCACTCCCTCACACACAGTCAAGTCAAGGTCGGAGCTGCCGTCTCTCGCTGCGTCGATCGTCCGCTGCCGCTCACTCCCTCGCCGGGTCATCTGTGAGTTCGTGGCCGTGAGAAGGAACACACCGATCTTGACGCTCGACCGTGAAGGCTGTTGCTCTCACCGATGCCGTTCACGACGTTGTCGGCCGCACCGACCAGTGAGAACACGGACGGCTCGCTCGCGACTGGCCGTGCTCAGGAGCCGACTCCTGCGGTGAAAAAGGAACGCCGTATGAGTAGGGGAATCTCCCACCGACAGCATCCGACTACAACCTCGTCCTCGGCATCCTCCTCGTCGTCGTCGGGCTCCGAGCCGCCCCCACACCGCTCCCTACGCCTTCATGTCGGAGTCTTCTCCAAACGCAAAGGGGTGCGGTATAACGCGGACGGACGCGTCGTCAAATGCCGGTTTTGCGAAATTTTGCGGGATCGAGACGAGCCGTTCCTCTACGAAGACGACACGCTCGCCGTTTTCCGCCCTCTCCATCCGATCGTGCCGTCGCACATTCTGATCGTCCCGCGAGCCCACATCCGCAACGTCAAGCAGCTCAACCTCAGCCACGTCGACCTCCTTCGCCGCATGCGTGCGGTCGCAGATCGCGTGCTTCGCATCCACCCGGATATGCGGGATCAGCACCATCTCGGTGCGGAGGAGGAAACGATCCAGCCCAGCCTCAAGACCCAGCCCACCCCTGAGTCTCCGAACGACGTTGGTGCCGGTGAACTCACTCTGGATGACCTCAACGACGATGTCGTACCCGATGGTGACAGGGGATGTCGCTTCGCGTTCCACGTCCCTCCCTTTAATAGTATCGACCATGTCCACATGCACGCGTTCCGCGGAGAGACGGGGTACTACGGTCGCATCAAGTACCGCACTGAGTCGTGGTGGTGCCGGTCGTACGACGAAGTCCTCGCCCGCCTAGAGCTCCAGCACATTCCAGCACCTGCACCTTCGAGACGGCTGCAGGCGATCGAAGCGGCGCCCGCTGAGTTTGCTGTTCGCTGACGTTGTGCTGTGGTGAACCAACGAAATGAGAGCTATTTATTGGAATTTTTTGCGTCATTATCCCAATCAAGTACCCTTCCTCCATCACCTACTCGTTCTATGTGCCATACGCTGTGGCGAGATCACTATTTCGAGCCCCAAGCCGCACTCGAGACTGACCCATTTGCGGAGTCTCCGGGTACCACCCCGAAAGTATGGCTTCGATGGACTGGAGACTGCGTTGACTAGTCTCGGGCAGGTAGAGCCAGGCAACCACGACCCCGACGGCGTTGGTGCTGAGCACGAGGCCAACGCCAATGGTAAACACGTGGCCGAAGGGTAACTGGGAGCGCAGAAACGGAATAGAATAGGACAGGAGGAGGCGAACGAAGGCGTCGCATATCAACACGACGCTCGCAGCACCAACCCGTTGCTTTGTTGGGAAGAGCTCGCCGAGTAGTACCACAGGCCCGACCCCGAGCCCAAGTTGGTATCCCGCTGTGATCAGCAAGAGCGCTGCAGAGCCGACGTCGGTGGCCTTCACTGTGCTGCCATTTTCATGCTTGTGGTAGGCGTTGAACCCCAACAACAAACATCCGAGAACAACAAGCGTACAGCCTGACTGAAATGCCAAGACACGTCCTCGGGCATCAATAATGAAGAAGCAGCAGAGAATGCCAACGGCCGACGAGAAGAGAAGCACGCTGAGCACAACGAGCTGGACCGTGTCACTCATACTTATGCCAAGGCCGAACACTGTGACGAAGAAGGAGTTGGCCGTCGTGGAGCTTAACGTCGGCTCGATGAGCGCAGACGTGATGGCTCGAAGGGTGAACAGCGAGCAACAGAGCCACAGGGGGCGAAAAAAAGCTCCGTGGTGGACGTGCTTCTCTGTGGACACGACGCTCGCGTGGATGAGGCTGTTCACTTCACTTTCAGCACGGTCGTAATGGTCGCTGAAAAGTTTACTAATCACAGAGAACGCCGCTTCTCGATCGTCGTGGCGGGAAATGAGCCATGTTGGAGAGTCCGGGAGGCGTTGCGCGAGCAGCAACAGTGTAACCCCTGGTACGACGCCAGCAAGCGCAAGCGCCTTCCACTCGCTGAGGTTGAATCCAAAATATTGACGACTGAGGTAGATAAAGAACGCCCCAACTCCCAGAAAGCAGAGTCGCCCTAGTCCCGTCAGGAGAGCGACCAAGCATACGAGTCGGCCACGGGTCTGTGCAGCGCTGATCTCCGCGATGTAAATTGGTGCAACCACACTCATGATCCCAGTAGACGCACCCAGCAGGTATCGGCCCAGCAACACGGTAATTTCTCCGTAGGCAACAGCGTGGAGTAACCAGCCGAGCACAAATGGTACTGCCGCGAGTTCGAGAGTTCCTGCTCGCCCAAGTCGGTCACCCAAGTACCCGCCGGTGGCAGCTCCGAAGATGGCTCCTAAGTAGAGACATGGCTGGTAGTAGAACTCTGTGTGTGCGTGGTTGGAGTTGAAGACATCCACTTGCATGTTGTACAATCGGTTTGGTGCGATGGGGAAAAGGGTGAGCCAGACGCCACAGATGCTCGACATCGCGATGGCCACGACGTGCAGCCAGAAGAACACATTCGCCTGTGCTTGGAAGGCGCCTAACGCGCACCACCGCTGGCACCAGCTACGCCTCCTTGCGCTGCGACCACGCGCTGGGAGGCCCCCTTCGTCGCTCTTGAGCGGTGTGAACGCGCTGCTGTTGATGGGCGTGCTCTCGCTCGCCGACAGCGACGAGCGCGCGAGCTCCGGCGGGGCGAAGACGTACTGGTGCGGCACGAAGGCGAAGTCGCTCCGCGCGGGGTCGCGCAGCGCCGCCACGAGGCTGCTCCACTCGCGCGGCCGCCGGCTCGGGTCCTCGTCCACCATCCAAGATTCAGTCAAAGTGACGAGCTTCCATCAACAAAAAATGAGATGTGGATATAACGGACACCCCCAGCGTAACGTAACCTGGAGCGTAACTGCGAGCCTCAAGGAGGTTGTACGAAGGTGGCTGAGTGTGGGTTCCAATCAAATGACGAGACCCCAAAAGGCAACCCTCGGCCACCAAGCAATCGGAGAGCGATGGCAGCTCCGGGCGAGGCCTCAGCCTTCGTGGACGCGCTCTACCGCAAGGTGCTGCTGGCCGTGAAGGCATCGAATGCCATCCCGTCGGAAGACGACGACTATCACTACCACACCAAGTTTAGCGCGGCGTTCGCGGCGCAGGCCGACGCGACGGCCACGCGCGTCCAGGAACTGCTCCGCCGGCTCGGCAAGAGCGGTGAGAAGGACGGCGGCAGCGACGACGAGGACGAGGATGGCGACGACCACGAGCTCTTCGAAGGCCCCGAGCCCAAGCCAAGGATCACCGACTTGGTCGACTCGTTGCTAGACGACGCATCGCGCCAGCTGGAGATCGTCGTACGCGGCGGGGTAACGCAGAGCCACCTGGAGAACAAGCCCATGGTGTTTGACAAGAAGCAATCCGCTAAGAACAAGGAGCAAGAAACGGACGCCGCCAGCAAAGAAGAGCTTACCAGGGACGCGAGAGCGTCCGCTCGTGCTACCAACAAGCCGCAGGACAAGTTCGACGAGCGGATCGACAACTCGTCGGCGCCGTTCGCTTCCAAGTTACGTGAAAAGGTTCATGCTCTTAGTGCTGCTATCGGCGATGACGACGACGAAGAAGGGCCGACGCATCCGTACTTTCCTGAGATCCGCGGGCTGAAATATGCAGACTGGCAGGTGACGGTATCCTCGGAACCATATGAAAAGATCAACATTGAGGACGCCTCGTATCTCTGGGTTGATTCGGAGGAGAAGCTCGAACGAATGATGGAGTCATTGATGGACGAAGAGAGCAAAGCAATTGCCGTCGATCTCGAGCACCACAGCTACCGTTCGTACCTGGGATTAGTGTGTCTGATGCAAATCTCCACGGCGCGTGAGGATTTTCTCGTGGATCCGCTGGCTTTGCGAGGAAAGTTGCAAGCACTAAACAAAGTTTTCTGTGACCCTGCAAAGGTCAAAGTGCTTCACGGCGCTGACATGGACATTCTTTGGCTCCAACGAGACCTTGGTCTGTACATCGTGAACATGTTCGATACGGGGCAAGCAGCTCGACTTCTTAACTATCCGCGTTTTTCTCTGGCGTATTTGCTCAAGCGCCACTGCGGCATTGACGCCGACAAGCAATATCAGCTTGCAGACTGGCGAATCCGACCTCTTGACAGAAACATGGTCAAATACGCACGGGAAGACACGCGGTACCTACTTTACATATACGATCAGCTGAAGCAAGAGTTACTCGAAGCCAGTGGAAAATCACGATCCAGCTTGCTGCTTGACGCTCTGCATAATTCGAGCAAGATCTGCCTGCAAGTCTATGAAAAGCCGGAAGTGACAGAGCACGACTGCGAGTCGCTAAGGGAGAAGCTAAAGGATACCGTCGGTGTGCCAGTCATGTCAGAGTTGCAGAAACGCGTATTCCACCGACTTTTTTTCTGGCGAGATGCAGTGGCTCGAGCTGAGGACGAGTCGCACGCGTACGTGCTGCCAAACCACGTCTTAATCAAAATCGCGAAGAACATCCCTCTGCGTTCAGACCAGCTCTTCCGCACTTGCAATCCGGTTCCTGCGCTGGTGCGAAAACGCGCGCTCGAGATCACAACCATCATCTCAGCTGAGAAGGCGAAGGTTGCCGCAGCTGAGGCCACCAGCGTGAAGTCTGTGAGTGCGAATGTCAACATGCCCACCCAGTTGACCCCTCAGAAGCGAAGATTCACTGACGAGGACCACAATACCGCGCACTTCACCAGCGCCAAGGATCTGTCTCTGTACCCAAGCTGGAAGAGCGGAGTACGCAAGGCCCGTACAGCAACAACCGCCATGCAGTCGGATTCGGCGTTCTTGGGGTCAAGTCTACGCCGAAGTTTCGGTGATATTGCGGTGACTGATCGAAGGCCGGAAGAAACGGTAGATGCATTGCGTCGCGTCAAAGATGCGGTTGCGAACACTTCGTTCACGATTGCCGAAGTTGCAGCGGACCACGTGGTTCCTGTTCAAAAGCCCACAGAGAAGAAGTCGAAACCTGTCCTCGATTCGGAGACGATCCCCACGTCTTTGACAGAGGAATATCAGCTGTCAAACCGAGCGAAACGACGAAAGACTGAGACTGGCGTGAGTCCTCGTGCCCCGTCGGCGGAGGCCATCGCCGAAGTGCGAGCTTCTGCGGAGGAAACGAAGCAACGAGCGGAAGGATTCATCCAGCGAATGGAGCAAGACGCAGCGTCGTCTGCTCATCACAAGGAGCCAAAAGGCAAGACATTCGACTACGCAACCGCGAGCAAGCAGGTGGTCAGTGCGCAGTTCAACATCGAGGCATCGGCCGCTGCGAAGACCGCCGCGGCGAAGCGAAACCAGCCCAAGGGCGGCAAGCTCAACAAAAAGGCGGGTGGTGGGCGAGGGTACAACCCGTTCGTGGCCGTGCGCGGCGGCAAGTCGGACGCGCTGGAGGAACCCGCCGGCGCCAAGGCTCCGGTCAAGAAGATCCACCAGATGCCGCGTAGCTCCACGTTCCGATAGATCCCATGGATGGGGTCACCCTAGTGCATTCGCCAGTTTGTATGGTTCCCGCCAAAACCAGGTGTCCATTTATAGCCAATAGATCTCCACAGAGGCCTCGTCTCCCCTTGCCATTGGCCAATAGTGATTGCTGTTGGTTATCTGCGCGCTGGCCCACGCACTCCCGAAGGACACAACGGGGAGAGCCGTCCGCCACGCGCGACGAGGGAGATCATGGCTTCGCCGACGGAGGCCGACGCCCACGACGAGCGCAAGCGCAAGGCGGTCGACGCCGCGCCGGCGGCCAAGCGCCCGCGAAAGGACGCCGAGTCGAGCGACGAGCCCGTCGAGAACGGCGGGGATAGCGGCCTGGCCACCGCCGACGAGGGCTCGCGTCACGCGGCGCTGTTGGGCGGAGGAGACGACTCGTGTGAGACGAGGGTGAACGGCGCGTCGACAGAAGCGGCGAACAGCCACCATGGCGTCGATGTCCATGAGGGCGACCACAACGAACCGCCCGTGCCCGCCGGCGACGCGCTGCCCAAGAAGAAGGCGGCCAAGAGGACAACCAAGCCAGCAGCGAAACCCAAGACGGCGGCCAAGGCGAAACCCGTCAAGCCCAAGGCGACCAAACCCGCGGCGACGCCCAAGAAACGCAAGACCCAGGATGACCGTGTGCGTGAGAACGCGCCACTGAACGCGCCGTTTTTCGTGGAGACAGGCGCCGAGTGGGCCTTCCAGACGCTCGACTTCGACGATCTCAGCGAGCTGCGGTCCATGTGGGAGCTACCAGCGGCGTGTCATGTGCTGTGGCTGCTGCAGACGCCGCTGACGCTCCGCGTCTGCAACACACTGCTGGAGTACGAGGCTGCACTGCTGAACCCCGAGAGCTCGACGCTGCTTGAGGACGTCTTCACGAAGCTCCTGCTCAAGAAAAGCGAACGGGACTGCCTCGCGCCGGGTATTGGGCTGAAGTACGAGTGGTGGAATAAGCAACTGCGCGAGTACTACATGGCGCTCTACGACCGCTGGTACGCACTGCTACGTAAGGCGGGCGAGAAGACTCCGGCGTCGTTCTTGCTCGATTCGGAGGAGGATGAAACCGAGGGTTCGGACGACGAGGAGCGTGACGTGGAGCTCAGTGATGACGAGTGGCTCACTCTGGACATTCTAAAGTCCCGGCTCGAAGGGCTCGGCGTCGAGTGTCCGCTCAAGCACCAGAGCTTTAGCGACCTCTCCATCGTACTGCGATGCAAGATCCTGCTCAACCTCTGCGAGGCTGTTTTTGACGACCCCGTCAACACGTACGTGGCCCACTTGTTGGTCGAATAGGCGCGTTCCTAAGGGTATGGATATGCAGGGACTACATTCGTCAAATGGAAGAGGACGATCTTCGCGTTGAGCCACTGGGTCGTGACCGACTTGGTAACCTCTTCTATTACTTCCCACAGTTCTACAACGAGCGTCGCATCTATCGTATGGAGGTCGAAACCAACAAGTGGGCTCTTTGGGCCAAAGGCGACGACGCATTCTCTCAAATGCTTGCAGCCATGAAACAGATGCGTGGGCGCAAGGCTCGCGGTGAGCAAGAACTCATGGATCACCTCGAGGCCATTGTTGAACAGATCGGAGAAGAGGCGGAAGCACGGGAGAAAGAGCTCGAGAAGGCTACAAAGAAGGCCATTCTCGAAGCTATCCCACGCAAGCGGTCGATGCGTATTCAGGTCAAGCAAATCGAACAGCTTGAGAAGGCGAAGGAAGAAGAAGAAACCAAGCGGGTCCTCACGATCGAAGAGATCGCCGAAATCAAACGGGCAGAGTTGCTTCGAAAAGTAGAGCAAGACGCGGAACGTGAACAGCGGGAGAAAGAGCGAGAAGCGAGGCGTGTAGCTCGCGAAGAGGCGGGGAAGGAGGCAGCGCAGGCCGAGCGCGAGCAGCGACGTCAACGGCGGTTGGAAAAGGAGCGAATGGAGGAAGAACAAGCTGCACGCGCAGAGGACGCGCGGAAGCGTCAAGAAGTGGCGCGGAAAGCTCGAGCTATGCAGCGCAAAGCCATGGACTCGAGTTCCGGAAGTGATAGCAGTCCAGAGGACACAGAGCGAGGCAGCCAAACAGCACAGACAAACGGAACGAGCGTCACAAATGCATAGATAGAACGAAGGAGATAAAACATACAAATCTGAAAATGTTGCATTTTCCCTCAAGGGCACTAGCTGCTAGTCTCAGCCACTACATAGGCGTTGGCTTTGTGCTTGGGCTGGAATTGGAAATCGCTTGGTACAGGTCCCAGTAGCATCTCGGAGATCTTGATCCAGTCGACAGCTTGGTCACTGCCCATGAGCGTCTCGAGATCATTGCGTCCGTAGTATGGGGCTGGACGGAAGTTGATCTTTTGCGGCAGGACCTCCAACAACCCGACGGGGATGTAGCGGCATAGGAACGACTGCCATTCGAGTAGGTAGCGGCGCGTGCGGTTGACACCCTTTTGATCCGAGCCCCAATGCTCAAGGCCGAAACGCACGAAGTCCTTCAACATGTCGAGTCGTTCAGACGCCGAGATGTCATAGTGACGACGCTCTTTGATTTCGATAGGGAGCCATGGCTTGATGAGCGCACCCCGTGCGATCATGCAAGTCTCGAGCTTTCCGTTTTTGAGATGTTCGTCAAACTCCTCATACGAAAGCACGTCTCCACCACCGACGAAGGGTACGCGAGGAAGCGTCTCTTCCTGCGAGTCACTGCACTGGAAGACATAGTCCCAGTCAGCGTTCTTGGTGTAGCGCTGAAGGCGCGAGCGACCGTGGACGGCAAAGGCGTCCACGGGCTGAATTGCGCGAAGTTTGTAGTCCTGCACGACGCTCGCGTTCATGTAAAGCGAAGACGCGCGAGCGGCTTGGATCTTCGGCACCAGCTTGTGTGTGACTGGAGTTTTATCCGACCAACCCGTGCGCAGTTTCACGGTCAGTCCAGGGGCGAAAGTACGCTCCCAGCTACCAAGCTCGATGCCCGTGAGCGCTCCCGAGACGACTTCGAGGAGGCGGGGCGGGCGCGTCATAAGTGCCGACCCAGCTCCGGCCTTGCAGACAATGTCTATCGGGCAGCCCATGTTGATGTCGATGAAGTCGACGTCGGTTTCGCGCGCGAGCAGCTCGCATACGCGAGCCATCTGGTCTCCGTGGGCACCAGCAATTTGCACGCCGAACACATCTTCGGACTCGTGGCGACGCAATAGAGCCCACTCGGACTGCTGTGCTTTGAGCAGGTTCGTCGCCATTGCCATCTCTCCGCACGTGATGTCGGCTCCGAATTGCTTCATGAGACGGCGGAACGGGAGGTTGCCCACCGTGGTCAAGGGCGCGACGTAGATCTTGCGCTTGAAATCGACGGGCTTGCGCTCCGGGATCAACGGACAGTCGCTCTTCACGACGTCGGGCTTCGTTAGCCGTTCCTCTGTCGTTGGTTCTTCAACGGGTGAGGGAATTTCAGGGATGACTTCTTGCTTTGCCGAGTCCTCCGCGACAACGTCATCCTTGCCATCTTGTTCCACAGCTGCATCGTCTTCGTCTGCTGCTCGTTTCTCCATCTCCTTCTTCTCCTGGTTGCGGTTCTGCGGTTTGCCCTTGTTTCCTTTGTGGAACTTTTTCTTGTTGCCCTGCTCAGCCGAGCAGAACGAATAGGCATTCTTACGCAACTGCGCGCGCACTGTGTCGGTCAGTGCGTTCGTCTCGTGGAGCATGGTCGGGTCGTCCACGCGCTGGTCCTCTGGGCGCGAGTCAATGTTTCGGTGCTTGCCTTCCACCTTCTCCAGGTGCGAGCGCGCGAAGCGGCACGCAACACCGTAGCGACAGAAGCCAAAGGCCGTGAACAAAGGACACGAGTCACCCAGGTCCTTTTCCTTGCGCTTCATGTAGTCGTCGATGTCGTGGCTGAACTTGCACATCTCGAGGAACTTGCAGACGCCACCAGCCGCCACCGGGCGGCAGAGCAGGTCCGACGGGTCCGTCATCGCGTCAATCGGGCGCTTCTTGAACGTGCCGCGCACGCGCTTGCCCTTGCCCTGCGCCTCACCGTCGCCGTCACGGTCGCGCGCATCCACGGGCGCGGGTGGCCGCGGGATCAGCTCGGCTGGCTTGAGGTACCTACACATTCCGAGTGAGCCACCCAGTCCTGGCTCCGGAAGCTCATGGTCACGTACTCGCGCTTCACGGGCGCCTCGCCTGGGCGCCGCACGAACGGCTCGGCAGCCGGCGCCTCCATCTTGGCGTCGTCTCTCATGGTGAGAATAATGGCTGGTCGGATGAGCTTGTGTCCGCTCGGATCAGATTCTCAGAAATCAGAATGCTGATTGATTGGTCACTGTGTGAGCGTACCCTGAGCCCTAGTTGCAAAATTAAGCGGGCGGTTGTGTACAATGTTACACAGGATTCCTCTAAAGTTACGTTTACGCGAAAAAAGGCGTTTTGAGGTTCTTGAAGTGGAAGTTTGTCGGGCTCGTGAAGCCGCCGGCGTTGGCTTCAATGACTTTGACGACATTAGTTGCGCCGGACACTGCGTCCTGGAGCCCGTGGATAAGCACGATGTTGTCTCCGTTCGCTATCCACTGCTGCTCCTTGGCGTACGCGATCGCCTTGATTGTGAGGCTCTCGGTGCCCACCATCGACTCGACCCGCAGAGCCGACACCCCGCTAACCGAACAGCAGACGTTAATCAGCACCGAGCCGTTCCCCCATTTTCACTGAGGAGGATCTTACCGGGAAACCCCAGAGAGCTGTCTTGCGGTGGAGCCAGACGCCGTCACGGCGAGGATGTGAGCGGCCGGGCGGTATTTGGCAAGCATCTTGGTGCTTGAGCCGGTCTCCGTGAACGAGATGATGAGCTTGGCCCGCACATCGATCGAAGTCTCCACCGCCGCTGATGCAATGGACTCGGACATGCTGACGGGACGCGGTGTGGCAATGGTCAACACTCGATACAGCTGGCCGTAATCGATTGCCGCTTCTGCCTCAGTTGCTATCTTTGACATCGTCACGACCGCTTCACGCGGATACTTGCCTTTAGCGGTCTCTGCCGAGAGCATAACAGCGTCCGTTCCATCGAGTACAGCATTTGCGACGTCTGTGCACTCTGCATTGGACGGAAATGGATTCACGGTCATCGACTGCATCATCTGCGTGGAAGTCACGACGGGCTTGCCGGCGATGTTGGCTTTCCGAATAATCATTTTCTGCGCAAGAAACACCTGCTCGGGAGATAGTTCCATTCCTAAATCCCCCCGACTAACATGGATGCCGTCTGCTTCCTTGATGATTTCGTCAATGTTACGCAATGCTTCAATGCTTTCAATCTTGGCGTGCACCCGGATATGACGACCTCGCTCGCCTAGACAATCTCGGATAGCTCGTACATTATCCGCGCACCTCACAAAAGATCCCGATACGATATCGACAGCTTGTGGAATCGCAAAATGTAGCAAATCGTCTTCGTCTTTGAGAGTAATTCCTGGAATTTGGATCGCAGCTCCCGGTAAGTTCATGTTCTTCTTCTCTTCAAGTATATGGTCGTTCTGCACGCGGGCAATGATTGATTCTGATCGGACCTCCTCAACGAACATGACCAAGCTGCCATCGTCAAACAATATCTTGGACCCAACCGAGACAGAAGTGGGTAAATGCTCATATGAGCATGCGATCTTGCGAGCATCTCCTTCAACTGCATAATCGGTTGTGATCTCGATGAGCTGACCAGCAGTGAGCTGAACTGGCTTGTGATTCTTCAGGAATCCAGATCGGATCTCGGGACCTTTCGTGTCGAGAAGAACTGCACAATGACAGCCAGGACGTGCCTCAACTGCTTGTCGAAGATTAGAGAGGCTTCGCGCGTGCATCTCGTGGTCGCCATGGGAAAAGTTTAAGCGGGCGACATTCATACCAGCGTCCAGTAACTCTCCTGCATCATGTTCAGAGAAGACTGCCGTTAGATTCCAGACACGTGAACTTCGTGAATGTCGCAAACGAACCAAGCATCTCGACAGACCAGCATGAGGGCCCGATCGCGCATATAATCTTGGTCTTGCGACCTCGGTTAGGCGTCGGCTGCAGAATCTGTTCCAACCGGATCCCCACTTGGAAACTCTATAGACGCATAGTTATAGTCAGTGAACACGCGCTCAGCGAACAGTAAATCCCACTTAGACATACACGCACGAACGAATTGGCACGAGCGACTGAGCCACTGGAAGCTGAGGACGACGATGGGTTCTTTCGCGACTCGGAAACAGGCAGCAAGAGCGCCGCGAACTCTTGCGAGACCGAGCGCTCTCGGCGCCACGAACCGAGTCGCAGCGGCGCGTACGCTGTCGGGTCCCGCGGTCGTGGGGCGCGCGAGAAGCCGAGTCGCGCGCGGTCCATGTGGCTGGCTGTTTCTGCCTCTCTTGTGTGAATGCGCCACTGCGAAGCCCCTGTAGTGTTCCTCTGAGAATTCATCTCTCGAAACCCACCAGCTTCAAGGTGGCTGTGGAAACTAATTCTGGTCCAACACGCACCGATCGTGGCAGGGCCAGACTCAGACTCCGAACCCATGGTCCCTGAGTCCATCCCATTGTTGTCGCAGTTCTCCACGCACCATCGCAGCGTCGCCACTCCCGCTCTCTGCTCCCATGGGCCAAGCCGCGTCCTCCGAGGCCGCCGAGGGCTCCGTGCCGACTCCGCACCCGCCCACCAAGGCCATGCTCGCGCTCGCGGCACGCCCGCCGCTGCACTGCGTCTTCTACTACGAGGCGCGAGTCGTCAGCGGCCAGCTCAAGTTGCCGCTCGTCTACGCTAAGCCCGATGAAGACGCGCCGGGCACGCGGCTCATGGACATGGAGCTCTGGCTGCGCGAGCAGTTCCAGCTCCCGAGCGGTTCAAGCATCTTCGCGGTTGCTCCTGCTGAAGAGCTCTACAGTCCGCCGTACCCACTCGTGATGCTCAATACTGTGGCAGGGCGACTGTACGCGAAATACGAGCCCGAGCGCGTCCCCGTGCTGCACTTGGCGCTTGTCGTACGCAGCATGTCATTGCTGCGCCAGCCTGTACTGCGTGGCGACGACCCGGACTCGCCGTACTGCCCCATCGACGCCGCCGCACTCGCGCAGCGAGACCACTCGATCGCTCGTCAGTACGCACGGATGCGCTTCGTCCGCAACATGCAAAACTACGGCTTTGCGCGCCTGCAAGTATCACCGGATCAAGCAGCCATCCCACAGAAGGCGTTTGAGAGTGTGCGCAAGTGGCTTGAGTCTCAACTCGCGCTTCCTCCAGATCAGCGCTGGCGTGACAAAGTTGACGCGCGTCCGGAGAGCGACGACGACAGCGACGACGCGATGGCGACGCGCGTATCGAAAGGTCGCTTTGTCGGCTTCTCAGCAGACCGCAACCGTGAGTACTTGCAATTACGGCGCCCCATCGCTGCTAGCGGCACTGTGTGGCCTCCCGCGTATTTTTCCGACAACCAGCCATTCGCTATGGAAATGCTAACGTTGCTAAACCTACTGGACGATCTCGGTCGCGACTGTATGCGCGCGATCTGCGAAGTGCTCAATATCGACGTGGACTGGATGCTAAATGAGTTATTGGAAGATACGAGTCCACCCCCTTCGAGTGAAGATGAAGTGGTGAGCGTTGACAAGTCCTACCAGTACGGACCGTCCGTTTTACGCATCTACAATTACCGAAACAAGGGCCAGAACGCCCACCCTGAAGATGCGTCATGTGCAGTCCACGCAGATCTTGGTCTCGTAACAGTGTCGCCAGTTGCAACAGTGCCAGGCCTTCAGATGTGGAACATGGACCGCATGATGTGGACCGATGTTGAAGCTGACGCTGCGTCAATCCATTTCTCAGTGTTTGCCGGCGAAACACTCGGGTTTCTGACGAACGGGATGATCAAGGCTCCTCTCCATCGTGTTCCACCTATCTCGGTCGAGAGTGAGGACCAGCGGCGAATGTCTATGCCTTATTTTCTTCGTGCAAGGCCGGAAAAGGTGCTGAACCCCAAGGCTGATAAGGCTGCTCAACTTACGACACGAGACTTCATGGAGGACGTGGTATTCCGCAAGCGACCGTGGCGGCGTGATGAAGGCAAGAACACAGGACCTGACTATTGAACAGACTTCACCTTTGTTCTTAGTCGCGTCGTCGCCACTGCCACCACTGGGCGATGTCCGCGAAGTCCAGTTGTAATTGCTCTCCTCTGTGTTTCTCACGCCACCATTTCATGCCTCTCACCGTGGACAAGAAGTGCATGGCTTCTTGTTGATACTTTGTTGCTGGATCAGACTGTTTATCTTTCGCTCCCATCTCCTTGTCGATGCACATTAATATCGCACCAACTTCACTGGAGAGATCACTAGACCCCAGACGCCGAATATGGACTCGCCCAAAAGCTTCCTTTAGTTTTTTTAGGCCCTTGTCTTCCAACACAAGCATGCCGCGGAGCTCTTGAGACTTCAAGTCTTCTTGAGTCATCCTAAGCCACTCAAGAGGGAGACAATGCTTTGTTAGCTCATCCCTCATTTCATTCACTTGGCGAGCAACTGTCTCGTAGCGTAATTGAACCAGCTGCTTCAGGTAGCGGCGTGAAGTACAAAACCGTGCTGCCTCGCGCATCTTGTAGTCGTTTTGTTTCAGAGGCGTAGCTGGTGATACAGTGCGCACGACTTCAGCGGTCTCGTTTGCCGAATGACCACGCACAAACCCACCCATTCCCAGAGTTTTACCGGGAAATGAGAGGCACAGACTTCCGTTTCTCTGTGTGAACTTCAGCTCCTTTGCAGCTTCCAGCGCGAGCCTTCGCCACTCTGTCACGGGCAGACGGATATGAGGCTTCATCACTGTTTCGTCGTTTCTGGCGCCTAGGAGTTTGTGAAGTTGAAAGCATGAGCAGTCTAAGAAGTAACTCCGCCGAGACTGCAATTCTCGACAGGAGAAGATCAGTCTTCTTGTATGCTGCCAGTTGTCAGCGTGGACGCGTATATGTTCAGGTTGGATTACTTTGTCTGGTACGTCAGACGGGTTGAGCGCCATTTGTCGGTCATCATCCATGAAGAGCTGGATCTGGGTCTCGTCTCGGAGTAGGAGTGACCAACGAATATGTTTGTCTTTTGCTAGTAGCAGGCACTTCGATAGTGTAGACAGTGCGGTCGAATCCAAGCGACTTATGTGGTCGCTGCCACACATCCACTCTGCATGAAATCGATCAATGGAGCAGGCTGCGAGAGTCATCTGCTCTCGCTCATTATCGGCGTCAAGTGGTCTCAACAAGAGGGCTTGGCGACTACGCTGTTGCGACACCTTTCGAGCAGTTTGCATGCGCTCAACCGAGAACTGTTTCCAAGACAGGAGCTGCTTCGGTCGCTGACCAACGTGGCGTTTAGCATCTCCAATCAATCCGAACGGCGGTTTCGCGTGACCCAACGGAACATTGAGCATGAGAGAGCTCAAGGACTGGTACACGGAATCAACTTCTTGTAGCACACGACTCCAACTAGCCTTGGTGACGAAGACAGCAGGTCCACTAACGAGCTCTTGAGCTAGTGCTGATGCGCGAGGGTTCCATTCGATAGGATGAGTAAATGCGCTCGCCTGTTCGCTGAAGAACACAATACCGCACGGCACTCGCTTCGCGTGTAAGTGGGAAGCTTTCTGGGCGTCGCGCCATCTCTCGACGTGCGACAAGACGGTCGAGACCTCCTCCACGAGAGTTGCATCGCGCATGCAAAAAGATCGCGCGTCCCTCGAATTGAAATGAAGGTAAACTTGCTCAATTGGTCCACTCGGTGGCATTATGAAGGACACGAATTCCCCAAAATCTTGCGCAGAGTGACCAGTACTTGACAGAGCTTCATCCTCCACAATCGATCTTGCTGTTTTGTCGTCGTTTTCTGCGGCAATGGATTCGACTTGGCGAAATGAACGACGCAGATGGTGAAGCTCACACCAAGAATCACGAAGGGCTGAGAGCGCTGTGGTATGGCCCAAACGAGCGAGTGCCCTGGAGATGAAGGCTTGTAGTGGAATATGCACGTGCTCTTCCAGGTAAACAGTAATCTGAGCCACGTGCTGTTCAAGCACACTGAGAGTCCCAATCAGACCAAGACTCTGCCGCATTAGAATTTCGAATGCCAAGTTTTCTCGGGATCTCAATGCCGAAAGCATCCTCGACGCGATACACTTGACGCTAACGTGTTCGACAGGGTTAAACGGGCTCGTCTTTCTTTGAATCCTTTCCCGGTCTCTCGTTCTTGCGTTTTGAAGCTTCCTCGTTCGCTTAATAAGTTCCAGGTAGACTTGGCCAAACGCAGTTCGGCGCGTGGAGACCAATGCGAGCAAGTCACGCAGTTCAGTGAGCGACCGAACCACCTCCACGTGTGTTGACGTGGATAGAAATTCTGTCTCGCTTGCTAGCGACAGGGCTTCTTCGATTTCCAAACGCTGTATCTCTGCGCACTCATTGCGTCTCATCACTTCTGCTTGAACTTCACGACGCACTCGGGCGAAGACGTGATGAGTCTTGAAGTAAAAGTCGACTTTTAGAATCTTGTTGCCTGTCACAGTACTAGGCAGGTTTACTGCAAAGTCTTGGGTACCCATCCAAAGTTTATCGTTACTGCAGGCAAGTCGGGGTTCGTTCACAAACGCCAGTTGCTCGTAAGCAAGACCGTGAAATAGAAGAGCATCAGAGCTTGATGCAATGCGATCGACGTCGCTTCCCGACATTGCGGATAGAGGGTTTCGCGTACTCTTCAGCACCCAGTCATTGAACATGGAGAAGGTCACACGAACTTGAGCTCCGCTAACGAGTGGTGAACATGAAGATGCCAGTACGTCAGGATGCTCGAGGAGACGCTGGAAGCGAAGTCGAGAAGTAATCCATTCGCACATCTCACGCCGATTGCGAGTCAGGGTGAGATTTCTACGGCGTGGTTTTGAGTCATCGACGTCGATCCCTCTGAGAGCGCGTCTGACTGTTTCCCACTCGAGATGAAGCTTAAAACTTCGGTTCTCGGATATGTCGAACGCAGTGACACGAAGGTCACCTCCCACGGTGTCGTGATATTTAAGAATGACTCTGCGATTTTGTATAATCGTCGAGATGCACATTGGCTTTGATTCTCGCAGCAATTCGGTTGGTTCGAGCATGATCAAGTCCTCCCCTCCTTGTGTAAATCTTAAACCGGAAAGGATCACAGAAATGATCAATGGGACGTATTGATTAGATTTGACGCAGCAAACCCACAGATGAAGCATAAGCGGTCTCGAGGAGAGCAGCTTGAAAACCGAGTGGATTTCAATCAAGATTCGGTAGCACTTGGAATCGCTCGATCGGTAGACTCGCACCACGAGGTCACCCCAGTTCTCATACACTACGACGAAGCACAGCTTCCCGTTTATCGTTGTGGACTGGCGATATATCTCATCTCCGTCACCACATTTCCGTCCCCGCTTAAGGTCTTGAAACCACCGGCTGGCCAAAAAGTGCGGCCGTAGTTGTCTGAGGTGGTGAAAGAAGTGCAATTTCTGCAACGTGAATTCGCCAGTGAACCGATCCAGCATGCATAACGAGAGAAGCTTGTCAGCAATTCGTAACCGTCGCGTACGCTCTGATGTCCCCGAAAGTCGTATAACTGGGGCTCTAGCGAGCAACTGAATTAATTCCCATTCCAGGTAGATGCACTGCTTCTTACCCGCCATTGGATCGTACGCAGATACCCAAAAATTGGCAGCCCCATCGATTCCACTAGCTGAGGTCTTTGCCCACGAGCTCACGTCGACGATGAGACGTTGGCGCCGCCCCATGCTCTCGTTTGTGGTTCGTTCTGTCAGCAAAATCGCTTTTCGGCGAAGGATGTTCCTACCTCTCTGTAATCCTGGGAGGTCGATGGACAGGACCAGGGACATTGAAGAATCATCTCGTCGCCAAATCGCCGGTGCAACATTCAGAACCCGGCGGGTCGGAGCGTAAAACGCATCCCTCAGTGCTAACTGGTTCGTGCACAATTTGCGCATTGCACAAGTTATAGTCTCCAAAGTCGTCTCGAGCTCAATTGCGCGTGCATTAACGACTGCGTGCTGTTGCGTGATAATACGTCTCCAAACTGAGTCGTATCTTGCACGAGCGTGCGATCCTTGTGCGCGAACATACTTTTCTGTTGCATTGGCTTGGAACAGTTCGAAACAGCATTGATTCGCATTATCAGTAGCCGACTGCAAATCTTTCTGAGTGTGGCGTTTGCTAACGAGCAACCGCCAATCATTCGCATTTTCGAGAGGATCCCACGCTTGTGCCTCATTGAATGGACGGCACGTGAAGTCGAGAGCCCTCTGTGCATCAACAACGGCGACATCGTAACGCTTTGCGAGGAGAACGACTTGCTGGTTGGCCCGTTCCAAGTCAGCTTCTGCCGTTTTTCGTCTTTGCACTGCTTCATCGCTGAGTACCCTCCAGTTCTCACTGTCCTTGTACTTTGTTGATGCCAGTGCGCAAATATAGTTGCTGTACGTTGTAGCACCTTTCAAGGATTCTGAGAGAGACTTGCAAGTCGTGAGCGGGTTGAACTGTACATCGAGTATCCCCCTAGCATTCGTCGGTGCAGTTCTGGGGTGAAGGAGTTGAACAAGTGCGTTATTACCGATTATCAATCGATAGATGATAGAGTTTGAAGGGTTGTATGCTCGTACAATCCAAGACTCACTCGGGCTACGAGTTTCGCTAGTAAGTTTGCAGCAACACACTGAGTTGATGATCCCAAATGCACTCCCCGAGGCGTCATAGGTTGCGGTGCTGCGGTATACCCGCCGACAACTCACACAGCCAAAGGAAACGATTGGGTGGTGGCTCTTTAATCTGTCTCTTGGGACAGACACGGTGTTCGTCGAGTGGATACAAACAATAACTTGCTCGCAGTCAATTTTGGCAATTTGTGTGTACGCTGGCTGCTGTAGTTTGAGTATTGCAACTTGCAGGGCCTTCGGCACGATGTGCTCAGTGTATAATATTCGAGAAGAGTTGTTCACTTGGCCCAGGTAGCGTCGTCGGGTCAAACTTGCCAGATGAAGCGCTCGCCTCGTTGCTCGAGTTCGTCGACGCCCCAAAAAGCCACGATAACATCGCTGTAGAACCAATACTTTGGCTTTCCAAAGGTCATATTTCTCGAGAAAACGATGCGCTGACTTCACTTCAAGCATAACGACGTCACCGCGAAGAAGCTCACACTCAGTTATAACTGCGAGGATGACGTCTCTCGATGGGACGAGGTATAGTGGGGTCTTCAACAGCTTACGAATGATCTTGAGAGCATTCTTACGTCGCTTGTTCATTTCCTTCCCTGCCTTGATAAGGCGATTCTCAAATAATAGATGCTGCTGGTGTTTTCCTCTGACGAGAAGTCCTGCCCATTCACCAAGATCTGGGCGGCACCACACTCCATTCTGTCTGTAAGGAAGCGGGCTCCGTTGTTGTCGAATACGTAGGGCGGCACAGCGATCCCAGTACAGTGCTTGGACGACACGCCGAGCATCCGGATCTGACTGTACTAGACGAATGGGAACATGAGTCCGGCTTTGGTTCGACTGCTTCGACTCCCCTTCCTGTGAGAATAGTTCGGGATGATAGATTTGCAACTCTTGAAGAAAAATCTTCTGGGCTCCCAGCACGCGCTCGATGCTAAGTGTTTCTTCTAGTATGTCTTCATCTTCTTCAAGCTGGTTGGTGTTATCACTCGACCTTACATACGAGACAGACATGTTTCTGCCCGAGGCTCGAAATGACGCAAAAAAGGCTAAACTCGGATCTTCGATTGGTGTCCTCGGCAGCAGGAAGACGTTGCCTAGCAGTGGAAATGATTCGAGATTGAGGCTATCAAGAACGCTGTTTAAACGATGCTTGACAGGTGTCACCTGACCAAGGAAGTCGAGATCGCTGGCTAACTTGAGAATGTAATTTTGTCCGGATGGGAAGCAAAACGGTGGACTCCACTCGTCGACTCTGCCTCCACCTACGTCCCTGCTCACCCCAGCCCCGGAGAGCTGTTTTGCTGAGCACTCGATGCAATAGTCGGGCCCAAGTCGTTCGCTTTCAACAGCGAAGTGTTTCCCACATGATCGGATTACGCTGCGGCGCCGGGGCAAATGGTTCACCGTAGTGTTCAAGCGGCGCGCTTCAGCATTGACAAAGTCATCGTAAGCTACTTCAGCCGCGTCGCGTGTTGGAAACAACCCAAGGTAAACAATTCGCTGCTCGTGGCGTCCGTGAGGATCTTCAGGTCGACAAAATCGCTTGAACTTTGACTGAAAGGCATGGGATCCATCGTACAGCTTTCTCCCTGTATCGATGGTGATACATGCGGACCACTCCGATACTGATGGTCTTGCCGCTCTATCAACGTCAGCTTCATATCGCAGATATCCTCGCTTTCTTGCGTGACTTCGCCACGAGTCGATAACCTCCAGGACTCTAACGGTCAGAAATCGGACAGTATTGAGTTCTTTGAGCACTTTATTCACCTCAATCTTGGTCTCTTCGGGCAAGTCTTGTTGGAAGCTAGACATGCACTCATGGCAGAAGCGTTGGAGACGTTCAAGGTGTGCCTCTCGTTTGATAATAGTCAAGAGGACGTCTTTTTCTAGCCACGCTTCTTCTTCTTGCGCCCATGCAATCATCTCGTCCTTCTCTTTCATACAAACATAGTAGTGGCGTTTGAGACACCCAAGACCAACATGTTTCCGATGATCACTGGGGTGTATCTGATCTACTCTTCGATGACAGTGCATAAACAGAACCCACTCCCGACAGAGATCAGCACTTGCCTCTTTTCGAGAATCCATAAGATCATGAACGCCTCGTCGATTGGCTATGGCTTCTTGTTTGTGAATGTGCCTGCCATCAAATGCTTTTGTCTGCGTGAAGGACTCCATATCTCGGAGCCGCTGCCGATTCTGCTGCAAAACTTCGGCACTCATCCATGCCCCTATCTTGCCCATTGCCTTAAAATTGTGATCGTGTAGCTCGAGTACTTGTAAGTTGCTTGTAAGTTGGTATTGAGAAGTCAAGGGTGTCGCCGCACGGAAAGTGTTTTTGCTCGACTCAGCGAGGGCCTCTAAGAGCCCGCGGATTAAGCTGGATGTTCTAGGAAGCTCTTTCCGGAACAGTTCAACTCCGGCGGTGTTCTTGAACTTGCGAGTACCGCCGTGTGTGCCATTAAATAAATAACTCCCATTTACGTGGGTCGCGCCAGCTCCGCTCACGAGCCACGACTCGATAGAGGATCTAACCGGTGTAACATTGGGCGATGGTGGTAGTCCATGGCTCGAGCAGCAGTGCCAGTCTGTGGTTGGAGGCACATCTTCATCGCATTCACCAACGTCGTGGTTGTAGTCGGTTCGATCTGACGCTGCCGCATAATAAACGACATGGGTAGACAGCTCTTTCTCTGCGAGAAGTGTGGCCCCAGGTTTGCTGGTGCGAGGTGTAAATGGAAGTGTGAGTAAAGGAGACGCAAGAATCCACACGAGGACAGTTTCATGCGACGGCAGTCGAATAGGCTCCAGCGCCGCTGTGAAACTGGCTTTGTTTCGAGTATCGTCGCTGCAGGCACGTAACAAGGCGTACGGATCGGCAAGTTGAGTACGGAGATACCGAACTAAAACGCGGTCGTCGTCAGCTTTGAGACGCGCAGCATCAGCGACTTTTTTGGCTTGCGTTACGTGCTGGTAGCGCCTGGCTCGCTCGTCGAAATTCCAGCCCTTCTCATTCTGCGAGTAAAGCACCATGGCAATTCGTGCCTCTTCCGTCAGTCTCTCCGCCTCTTGCACGGCCCGCGCGGCGTCTTCTTCCGCTTGTAACAGTCGCTCCTGCGCTGTGTCGTACTGAGACTGCGCCGCTGCTCGTGACCTCAACGAGTCCATCGAGAGTAAGCCGTCGGGCATGGGCTCGGAGGCCCGCGGTGGCCGCATGGCGTTGGGCAGCGACGGGAGCCTGATGGGGTCGTAGGCATCCGATGACATCGGGTCAGCGGCCACGCCCTCGAGCTCGCTCCGCGCCACGACGCCATTGTTGCCCATCCATAGCGGGCCGACGGCAGCTTGCGTCGGGAGCAGCGGCGTGTTGTACCCCATTCGCTCTCCAGCTGCGAGCTGCCGCCGGATCGCGAAGAGCTTGTCGCTGAAGTGGTCAATCTTGCGGAGCGTCGCGGCGACAGTTTCCTTGGGCGCGTCGTCGTCGTCGCCTCGCGCCTGGCTATGGTCACTTGCGGTCGCGCGCATGTCGGGTCGTCAGTCGCCAGACGAGCATGGTGGTGCCGGCGCGACGCGTCGCATTGCCGCTTGGTCTTGGTGGAAGCCAAGAGTAAATGTTGTTCTGTCGCACACAGTACTACTTTCCGGTCTGGACCCGCTCACGATGGATGGTCGGAAGCTCACAACTCCAAATCCAAGCCGAGCGAGTGTGCGCCTGCGAGGACGCCCCTCAGCTCGCTTGGAGACGCCACTTTACGCGTCGTAGTGTCTGTACTCATAGCGGACGTAGGGCCGTCTGGTCACGCGAGGCGCCGACGGGCGGCCCATCCGAAGTGCGCTCCCAGAGACCCCGTGGAGGCTCGCACGATACGAACGTCCCACAGCGAAGCGAGCGCTCCGCTCGGATGGTCCTGCCAGGGTTTTTATCACGTAGCATTGTGTGTAAGAAGTATGTGCGGCCAGACATTCCTCCCTCCTCTCATGGATCACATCCCTGCGCCATGTTGCTCGGATTGGACGAAGCCATGAGGTTTTATGTACCGATACCACAGGACCATGAGGTTTTACTGAGTCGAAGCTGGTGTCCAGAGGCTTCGGCAATGTGCCCGTCTTCGTCCCTTCCTCGCCAGACGGATGCTACGCGCCATGGCTCCCGCCGGGTCGGACGTCGCCCTCGCACGGCAGAGCGTCTCGTCGTCTACGCCGCCGCGTCGCTCTCCCTCACAGACGGCTGCCTCGCATCCTGCTGAGCCGGCTGCCCAGAAGCAGGCCTTGACAAACGCACCAGTCCCCGCCAACGCAGTCGCGACCTTCAGACACGTACGTTATCCAGTTCGGACTCGGTCACAAGGAGCAATGGTTTCGGAGGCGGAAATGCCCGGTACCCCTCCGCTCGAAGACTTGGCTGTGGTCGCGGCGACACCGAAGGCCTCGCCAACTTCCCACCTCCCTCCCCGTCTCGTTCGCGAAGCCACGCGCGAGGAAGACCGTCCGCGGCGGCAGCTTGCGGCAACGATGTTGCAGCGATGTGTTCGCACCTTTCTGGCGCGGAAGGAGCGTGCACGGCTAAGCAGTGCCGTCGGTCGGCCCGCTCAAGTTCGCGTCATGAGTGTGACGAACCTCGAGATGCTGTGCGATTATCGCGACGTCGTCTCAGTGTTTTGCAATATCCGCATCCTGAAAAAGCCATACGGGCCATTCATGTTCCAGTTTGCGTCGTCGAGGTGTACGCACGTCAATCTCCCAACGTGGAACGACGAGTTCTTCGTTCCGATGGTCTCGAGTCGATGTGAAGTTGTCGTCACGCTGATTGGTGTGTCTACGTCTGGGCGGCTACGATTTCTCGGCCAAGCTGTTCTGCCACTTGAGACTGGCTGGGAGCTGCAGAGATCCGAGATTACTGCCCCGCTTGGCAAGTGGACATTTCCTTTGGACGAGACCCTCACCGGTCTGCACCGGTTTGTCACGGGCAACGTCTGCTGCGCTGTAATGCCTTTGACGGCCCGCAACACTTTGTTAAGCGGCCAGTTCCAGATGGCGCCAATTGCTTCCCCGCAGCGATCCAGCTCCTTCTTCAGCTGGACAAGACGGAACTCGCTCCCTCTGTCGCTCACGTCTCCGCAGGCGGGTGAGCTGCCCCAGACACCGACAGCACTTCGGAAGGAGATGGTGATCCGGTGGGGCGTGCTCACGGACACCCACTTCCATCTCTTCGCGCACAGCACGGCCAAGCTCATCGCAAGTCTCGAGCTGTCGAAGCTGCAGCTGATCAAGTCATCGCCGCTCGCGAAGAATGCCAAGAGCCGGCGAGAGCCCGGGCGACTGTACGCGCTGAAGATCTATGCGGGCGGCACCATGTACTCGATGTTCGTGACCACGTACGCGCAGCAGCTCATGTGGGAGTTCAAGATCGACTCGCACCGCCGGCAACTCCTGATCCCTTGAAGTTAGACCTCTGGTTCGTTATTTAAACCGTTACAGTAAAGTTGTTTCAATTGGATGAAATGCCTGTTGCCCGAGATTAAGCCAATCAAACGCAAGACAGACAGACCGTGAAGTTCCTCGCCACAGGGGGAGGAACTTGAGCAGCGGCTGAGCTGCAGGCAGCAAGAATGGGCAATCCGGGTGCGGCGGCCGCGGCGCTGGAGGCACTGGAGACAGGTCTGCGCACGCTTATATGCGCTGCGCAAGGCACCGCGGAAGTGGCGCTGGTGGCCGAGGATCTCGCGTTCTGGGCCGCGCTGGCGCCCGAAGTCGTTGAGGATGTCGGCGTCTACCTGGCAACGACAAACGACCCAGCGGACGCGCTTGTGTCGCGCTTGCAAGGACTGCTGAGTTTGGGTCTTGCAGGCCCGGAAGGAAGCGGGATCGGCGTGCTGCGTCTCGCTGTTTCAACGTTCCATGGACTCAAGATCGCTAAACGGTGGGACGCGCTGCAGCTTGCGTCGGTGACTCTACTCGACGCAGTCGCGGAAGCACTGCAGCAGCGTATCAAGGACGATGCGATGGACGTGCTGCTCTGCTTGATGGAACTCTACGAGGCGATTTTGCTCGGATACCAGCACGGCGGCTCGCTCATGGTTCGCGCCCAACCGCAAATCATGGCTCTCGCGCCGCTGATTGCCGTGATTCGCCACGAGGCTCTCTCACAGCGCTTCCTCATCACTGCCGCAGCGCTCGCCCATAGCCAGCGTGCGTACGAAAGCGAAGGTGCTGCCATCCAGCAAAGCCTTGTGGACGCGTTCTCGATGGAGTTGGCTCGACGCCCCGTCGCAGAGTGCGAATCCGCGTTGCGAGAAGCGGCATGGATTGCTCCTGGTGCAAGAGTGAACAAATACATTTCGACAATTGAAGGGAAATGGCTCCAGGACGAGTTTTCGAGCGAGAAACATGCATCAGCCACGACAGCTCCGCAAAATGCTGGCTCAATAACATTGCGAAAAGTCGCCAATGTGTTGGCATACGACTTCCATGGAACAGTTGGTGATACGAGAGACAAGATGCAGCTCCAATTGGATGGCGCTCTCATTGGGCCACTCGACCAAAGCGGATGTGTAGATGCCAATGCGCCGTGGCAACTTGAGGGCCACTGGGTACAAGTCGTGTCGCCTGCCGCGGTCGATGAACCAGTTCAAATCGTTGCGCCGATAATCAAGGCAGAACCGTGGAGCTGTGTAGCGTGCACGTTCAGCAACGAAGGGGGAAGTGGTAAATGCGCAACGTGTGGCACTGAAGCGCCGAAGAACACGAGTTCCCAAACGACGAAGGCCGGGGCAAAGACGACCAACCCTGCCCCTTTCTTGGCGGTTTTCGACGTTGAGCACACTGTTATGCGTGTGCGATGGTCCCGCGGTGAGCAATCAGGTGTATGGCTAGCGAAGAAAGAACAGTTCAATCCAGAGTTCAATCTCACTGACCGTCTCCGTGAAGCCACAGCAAGCGCCATGGCTGACTCGAACGCCATCCCGGTGCATGTTTATTCGCCACGAGGCGATGCGACCCGAGTGCTCCTGCTGGAGAAATCGTACTCTCTTTCGACGTATGGTGAGATGGCGATCGAGTTTTGGGTTCAGCTCGATGCTTGCTCATCTGAAGCGCAGAAGCAGACAATTCTTGCAACGGGCGAGTTTGAAGTATTTTTTCAGGCAGTATCGAGGAATCTTGTCTGGAACGTCGGCTCTGGGTTGCATGTCGTAACTGCGCACTCATTCCCCGGTGATGGGCAGTTCCACCATGTCGTGCTGCTCTTCACTAAGCAATGTCTTCAAATTCTGGTGAACGGAGTTCTCGCAGGTCATTGTGACCGCACGGGGCCGGATCAGACCAGTATTCTGTCGCGTCGTACGCCATGGGTATCAATTGGAGGCTGTGTGAGTGACGATCTGGGCCGAATGGATTCGATCTTCCATGGTTCACTAGTCGACTTTCGAATATGGAGCGATGTAAATGCTCGATCGCTGTTTTCTCCACTCGAAGCACTGAGTGGATCTGAGACAGGATTGATCGGCTACTTTCCATTGGTCGGCGATTCCCATCGGATTCTTCTTGACGCTTCGAAGCACGATAACCATGCAATTGTTTTCGGGTGCGCCGCATACAAGGGCGAACTAGGCACGCTCACGACTGGGACTACCAGTCTGCTTTCTCCGTCGAGTCTAGTTGGAATCGCTCCTGTGAAGGGGACCTTCTCAGCAGCAATTGGTAACTTCGAGATCAGCGGGACTGCGGCACATAGCGAGATTCATGGAAAGCCAGCTCTGCGATTGAACCATCCTTCTGCTGTCTGGTTCTCCTCACCTGTCTCTATTGCCAAGGATTTTCGCACCGTGGTGACTGTCGAGTCTACAGAACTGGTGCTGTCACACGCTAACCAACTTGTCTTCGCGCTTTCGGAGTCATCATTCTGGGACGCGTCGCCGTTGATTAGCGAGGTGGCGAGTCTAGGTCTCCCATTTACCAAAGACGGGAATCAGCATCTCTACAGTGGTACTGCGCTCCTCGTGGCTATCGAACGGTTGGTCGTGAAAGGCTCCCCCACACCTGAAGCAAATGTTGCAGTTTATGTTTGGAAGAACCGCAGACCATACCGAGTATGCCGAGTGTCGAAGTTACCTGTCCATCTTGACAAACCGAACGGACTGGCAGTTTCGTATGTGCGATCTACACATATGCTCCGTCTCGAGGTTCTTGGTTCAGGGACAGAGATCGAAGTAGCTATCGACATTGAGACTGCCCTGGGCCTGTGCTCATCTCGCCTTCGAACAGGAGTGATTTTGGCATCGCCACTCCAGATCCAGGACGTTAGTTTCTCGGATTCGCCCTACACATCGCATCTGACCTCCTGGACGTTCGAGAGTATCGAGGAACAAGATTCGGGAGTCAGCGTTATTGATGTCATCTACCCAAGACTGAAACAAATCAGTGGTTCTGCCAACGGAGACAACGGCTCAGAACGGACGGACGTGAGAACCTCTCCAACTACTGCTTGTACGCGCACCACATCCGACGGGAGCGCAATCGAACAGGCAACATACGGATGCCAGACTTGTGGTGTTGTCCATGGAGCGGGGTTGTGTAGTATTTGCGCGATTGTTTGCCACGAAGGTCACGAACTGGTTTACATGGGTTCTATGATCACCGCATGTGCATGCTCCATGCGGAGTGCGGGAAGTTGCAAGTGCGTGTCACCAGTCATCGCATCCGACTACCCCAAAATTGGTCATTCAGCACCGAAAGTTGCTCAGTGGTATTGCAATAGGTGTACGGTTGTCAATGCTGCCGGAATTCGGGAATGTACAGTGTGCGCAAACACAGCACCTGACAATGCTGTTCTTGGTCTCGCGAACCCCGTTGTGAGTGCTCCCGAGTCAACGTCGCGTGCTCTTGTTCCGGTGCAAGCAACTGACACTGCGCCAGTAGCAGCTTCTGCTCCTAGCGAGTGGTCTTGTCCGGCGTGCACATATCTGAACTCTAGCACAGCAACCAAGTGCACGATATGCGAGTCAGCAAAACCGGAGGGAACATCTAGTGGCGACGGTTTACTGGCGCTGTACGATGCCATTGAAAGTCAAAAAGGCAACACTTCGGTTCCGTCGGCTCCCCAGCCTGGGTTAAACTGGTATTGTTCTGCGTGCACTATGGAGAACAAGTCCGGAGACACTACTTGCTTCATGTGCCAGACAGTAAGGACTGTTCCGGTTGCGAGTGAGGTGAAGTCCCAAGAACTTGTCGTTGGACAATCGGTGCCAACCGCGGAGGTTGTCTCCATGGCGACCCCAATGGAAACGGACTTCACGCCGACGGCATCTCCTTCTTCTCTTGTTGTAGACGAGATCTGGCATAGCACACGCCAAGTCGCCGAATTTCACCGCGAACGTGCATTGGAAGCAGCTCCACGCTCGAATATCCAATCCAAGCTGATCGGTAGTGGCCAAACGTGGGACTCAACCGCAGGGCTTTTAACGATGTCAGTCGCAGAAGACGCAAGTATAGCCCAGTACATAGAAGGAGAATACACAGAGAAGGATGGATATGTGCGCGGGCTCTCGCGACTGGTGACTGAAGATGGCGTGCAGTGGAAGTTCGATGGGCGGTTCAAAAAGCTGACCCAGTCACAAGAGAATGCAGTTTCGCTTTTGTGGGAAAAAGATATGTCTCGATTCAGCGGTAAATGGTACCGTGGTGATGGATCGGGTGAGTGGAAGTGCCTGTCAGCCCCCATTGTTAACGACTTTCGCGGTCTTGCGCCGATCGACGCTACGAAGAGAGATTCAGGGCTTCAGCCATTTTATTCAGGCTTGATCAACATGAAGCAAAATCTCACAAATGTCTGCTACCAGAACAGTTTCTTGCAGTCACTGTTCCTGACCCAAGATTTCCGTCGCTTGATTTTGGCGTCCAAAGTGGACGACTACTTACATATGACGATAGACGGTGAGGCGAACACTCAAGGAAACGTACTCAAGTCAGTTCAAGATTTATTTGCGCGCTTGATTGGCTCACAGCGCACGGAAATTGATTCTCACGGGCTCCAGCGGTGCCTCCCACCGTCTTTCCAAGCAGGCAGACAGCAAGATACGTCCGATTTTGCTCATTTTCTTATCGACTCGCTGTCCCAACAGCTGAACCAGCATCCAAGCACAGCACACGGGATCGATGAAGTATTTGGTGGGACACAAGCGACGATTCTGGCGTGCAAGACGTGCGGAAATAAGTCTGTCAACCGTGAATACTTCTGGGAACTGCTGCTCAACATGATCGATCTTCGGTATACTCCCATCACTAGCATCGCAGCAGTGTCGGGAACGTCGGCTATAATTTCGACCCCGCACGGTTATGAGCGGATCAATAGCGATCTGAATAAAGATCGCAACGGAGCTCCCTACGTCTACCTCTGTGTGAAGCGGCGACCTGAAGTCTCTGTCGACGGATCTGACACAGAACTGCCCATCACGGATCTGGTAGTGAAAGTGGCCGGATTTGCTGACGTTAAACCTGTTCTTGATGGATACGAGCGAGTGGAGCTTGATCTGAATATCGGAGGAAGCGCCGTCGTGGTTGGTGGGAAGAAACAAGTGTACCTTTTCTTCCGTCGCGAACCAAATGGTTCTCCGATTACGGATTTGCAACTGATTTATGGAAATGAATCAGTGCCAGACGGCTTCAAGCAGATTCGTGTGGATCTCAATCAAGGCGAGGGGACGAAGGTATTCCTTTGCTATCGCTGTGACATGCCCATCACCGATATGAAGATTGTCAATAGCGGTATTCCAGGTTATCGAATGGTGGACCATGTTCTGAACTGCAGCAACGAAGATACAGTCAAGCAGTACCTGGCATTTAAAGTCGGCGGGGCAGAGCCGTGTATTACAGATCTGCGACTCGTACCCGCAAGTGAAGAAGCTCGGTATCACGAGGCTGGGTGGGACTCACTAGGGAGTCCGTCGAGCACTGTCGATGAAGGTGTAGAACCAGAGGTGTTGGTCATCCGACGCGGTCACGGTAACCCAATTTTCGCTGTGGACGTGTTTCGAGCTCCTCGACAAGTACCTCGCTACAACGATTACGAGGTGATTGATTTGTATGGATCGCGAGCTGCCGTGGCCACTACACCAAATTTGAGTGTAGCCGCCGCGCTGAAAGGAGACTGGCTAGGCGATGAAGTGGTTGACCGTGGCCGCAAGTCCGTCCGCATTCATTCCGTCTCTGATGCAATCTTCGACGCGTTAGTCATCAAGGGCAGTTTTGAAGACAAGGGCGAAGTGAGTGCAGTGGCGACGGCAACTTTGTCGTCGTGGACCACTGTCTCTGGATCCGAGCCATCCAGTGATCCATCGACTCGAGTCTTACGAGTCACTGGTCACTGGAAAAGTTCAAAAACGAAGCAAGCTCAGCTCTTCGACGTTGAGCTCCGCCCAGGTGCAGGGGACACTAGTGACAGGTACATGCTCAGTGGAACGATTGGCGATGGTCGTGGGCGGCCGATTGCAGTCACTGGAACACAGACTTCTCATAGCGTTCGAGTCAAGTGGCCAATCTCGCAAATTTTTGTCCTTCGAGGCGACGAGCGGGTTCCGGAAGGTGCTGAAGTTGTTCGAGAAACATGCTCCGGTAGGACGGGAAATTTATTGGCGCAAACTCAGTCCCCCTATACTCTGTACATCGCTGTAAAGCGTGAAGAGAATCCGAGCGACGGGTTTGTTGGAGACATTTGTGTGATTTACGGAGAGATTGACGTTGTCCCCGAGAACTACACGTGCATCCAAACGACTCCGTCGGGTTACTCCGCAAATCTAAACGATGGAACAAGCGGAGTGCCGATCTTCATTTGCTATCGACGTGTTGCGGCTGTAACCGACAAGAGTTTGATGGACGTGGCACTCGTGTGGACGTCAGGAACTCAGGCAGACCCATTGCCTGTTGGCTTCACAAAGATCCAGCACACACCGCTAGGCATGGAAGCCAACTTGAACCAAGGCACTTCAGGCGTGTCGATCTACCTTTGCTTTGCAAAGACTGATCCAGCGGATATTGTTCGCCCGGTGGAAGATGTTCTCAATGGTGAATACGAGATTGTGGTCGCTCCAGGCACCAGTAACTCGTCACCATTGCCACCGCTGATAGGCAAGTTCATTCGACTCGCGGTTGCGGAACGAGCAGAGGCTGCCCACACGATTGAAGGCAAGTTTGGGACTGTATTCCACGGCTACCAACCTGGAATGGTCCGTGGTATTCTTTATCGTTCGGAGCAGCGAAAACAGCGAGTGGTAACGGGCGTCTGGATGTCGGACGAGCAAAACGCCTCCTCTATGATCGATTTTGTTCCTCCGAGCTTTCCATTCGAATGGACACTCAACGACAGCACCAATGAGTTGGACGGCTGGTGGTGTGGTTCAGATGATGCTTCATCCATATCGTACATAACGGCGCCTCCAGCTGGAGCCGCGAGCTCAGCGAGTGCTGGAACGGCTCCTTTACCGATCAAACCATGGAAGTTGATGAAAGATGCGTACGTACGCATCGCGTTCAAGAAGGATTATGGCACGGAATGGAAAGACGGTCAACTCATCTCATCGGAGCGCGTGTGGCGCCACGACGTTGCGTCGATGCTGTCTCGCTTCGTAGCAAGTCGGACACTCGGAGGCGATAACTTGCTCTCATGTTCGCAGTGTGACCGGAAGACCGAGTCAAGAACGAACACTGTGGTTGTGGCTCCGCCAGCGCATCTCATCCTCACGATCAAGCGGATGTTCTATGACTGGGCCCAGCAGAAAACGCGCAAGTCGCTGCACGATGTGACATTTCCTGCATTGCTCACGCTGCCGGCTCTAACTAGCGAAGACGAAGACGCCGTGTACACACACGAGACGCCAAAAGAAATCAGAGCCAACCATCGTCAGCGCCAGTACGGGCTATACGGTGTCCTCGTGCACAGTGGATTGACAGCGAATTCAGGTCACTACTTCAGCTACTGCAGAGAGAGCGATGACAGCACCAAGCAACTCCATCTGGAAGACTCAGCATTGACTCCGTGGATCAAGTTTAACGACTCGAGAGTGGAGCGCTCAAGTTGGGCGGAGATCAACGCCGCGGTTTCACACTCGGTCTCGGACACAGTTTACCTGTTGCTGTACAAACGCCTATCATACGAGGTTCCAGAAAAGACCCAACTCTTTACTGCGTCCCCGGAAGGCGGCACGGCGATGGATATTGAACACACGGATGACGAAGACGAAGCCATGCTTCTAGCTAAGGCGATGGCGTTGTCAATGTCTGCAGCATCTCAGAAGAAATCTCCAGCGGACGCTGAGATCAAAGCAGAAGAGACGAAGCAAGAGCATGACGTGGGCGAGAAGAGTGGACGAGACCTGCAACACCTGATCGATCGCGCTGTCGTCAAAGAGGTAATTGGCATCTGATATTTGTCTTTGCTCACCAGAGGCTAACTGTGTGCTCCGCTTGCCAAGGTGGAAGCAGCAAATGCTCAGTATCTGTGGGACACGATGCGAACAGCAGCAAGCGCGGTTCACGTCCAAGATCTCCATACAGCGGTTGCACTACGCTACGGGCTCACAACGACGAGTGGGCGTGGTGTGTGAACAGAACGTGTAGACACAATCGAACACTTTTGGGAAGAACACATTAGGCAAGGTAACCATCCAGAGAAATGCAAAATGACTATGGTAGAGACACACGGCGCTCCACAATACCGAGGCACCCACGTTAAGCAGCGACCGCGCAAGTTGGGAGCCGCTTGAACACACCGAGTTCGTCCGCAGGTTCCCACGGCCGACCCACGCTCAAGCTCGCACGGCTTCGCTTGCGCACGAGAAGCTGGAGGCCGTCGCGCCCGCCGATGACTGCCTCGACGCGGTTTCGGCTGCGGATATCCACGATCTCGAGCGAGGGCGATGCCTGCGAAATGGCCTGTACAGCGGCCGACGTGAGCTTGCTGCAGGCCCAGAGACGCAGATCCTTGAGCGACTTGAGCGCGTCAACTATGCGAGTGACCGCGGCATCTGTGATCTTGGAGCACTGCGAGAGATCGAGCGCATTGAGATGAGGCAACCGGTCACAGATGACGTGGACGCCCACGTCCGTCACCTTCATGCAGTAGCGCAGATTGAGCGTGCGGAGCTTGGGCAGCGCGCCGGTGATCTTCTCAACCAGCACGTCGTCGACTTTGTGGCAGAAGCGTAGGTTGAGCGCCGAGAGGTGAGGGCACGCGCGTACCACCTCCGCGATTGTGCTGTTGTCCACGTTGTGGCAGCCCGCAAGAGAGAGCTGCTCGAGGCGCGAGCACTCGACGAGGCGACGCGCGTCCGCCGCCGCGAGCGTGTGACAGCCGTCCAAGTCCACGACACGCAACGTCGTGCGGTTGGCCGCCACGAACTGCCCGAACGCGGTCGAGTCGAGCACGATGTCGCGGAGGCGGAGCTCGCGGAGACTCGGGCAGTTGTCAGCGAGGAGGCGCAGACCATCCACGTCCAGCGCGCCGCAACGATTGAGGTCGAGCACCTGCAGATTGGCGAGCGCCGCGGCGAGTGTGGCCGCACCGACGGACTGAAGCGCCGCCGCCGAGAAGGCATCACAGGAGGCGACGCGCAGCTCGGTGAGCCCCGAGACGTCGCAGCGGCCGAACAGACACGTCCAGAAGGACGCGTCGTTGCTCTCGGCCCTCGGCGCCTCGCACAGGTGTGTGTTCTGGACGAGGCACTGCGCGCAGCGGCCGCAGAAGGACGCGAACGCCGTCGCAAGCGGCTCGGCAACGAGTCTGCGACTGGTTGAGAGCGCGGCGAAGCGGTCGCGCGGCGTCAGGAAGCCGAGCACGTGCTGGAGGCTCTCTGGGCTCAGGGCGGCGAGTGCGTCATCCGGCTCGTCCATGTCACCGGCGTGGTCCTCGTGGGGGTCCTGGTGGGTCGGCTCGAGCCGCATGGCCTTGAGCTTGCGGCGGTGGTCGGGCTCGCGCGCGCCGCGACTCTTGCTGGCGACGCCCATGGGCGCGTGGGACGCTGCGGCGGCGCCGCGCGTGGGGATCTTAACTCTCGGGACGGGTCGAGGGCGCGGTCAGTTGGGTTGTGAGAGGGGCGTGCGGGTCTCGTGCTTGCGCTGGCTGATCCACTGGTGCTGCGGGCAATCCTTGAGCATGCGTTTGGCTCGCGCGACGAGGGGCGAGGAGCGGCGCGGGACTGGCCGGGCGCCGTCGAATTACCGAGTGACGCCCGAGATCGAGTTGTTGGCGATGCCGAGTGGCTTCGGCCAGGATGACGTAATTTATCCGATTCCTGACGACAGAGCGGTGGCAGACTGTTTACGGTCGGGTTGGATAAACGCGACAGGGCGTAGTTTACCGCGACGAATCCTAAGTTGCCGACAGACGGGGAGACTGGCGCTTTCTTCGCAAACCCATCCACCGTGGTGGACGGTAGGGCTAGGGATTTAATGTGTCCATCTATTTTCGAAAGAATCTGAGAAACGACCATAAGTTTTGAATTTTGTATATAAAATGAATAATTTGATATTCGCGGACCGCACAATCTACGGCAAGAAAACGAGTTTTAGAAATGCTCCATCCTAATTGAGCGGACGTATACCTACCCCTACTCTCCATCATGCGCCGTCGAGAAGCTCGCATTGCGAATGAACTCAAGAATCGCGTGCGGCGATGAAGTCGACGCGGCGCGACGTCATCAGCAGGGAGCCACCGCCTTCTGTGGCGAAGTCGGAGAGACGTTCGAGAAGGCAGTTGGGCGCGGGAAGCTCCGGAGAAGCGCGCCTGCGGAGGACCGTGGATGCGACACGTGGCCCGCATGGAGAATGGAGACTGCGTTCGAGAATGTCCCTGGCGTTTAGAGTTGGGTGGCAATCCGAACACCGTGCGCTTCGGCATACCAAGAGCGAGGATTGCTGTTGCGGGTTCTCAATGGTTCTAGAACTCCCAACTACCGTTTGACTACCTTTGACCGATCATACGATCGTCACACTTGGCTCGCTGACGATCGACCCTTTTTCTATTAGTACAGTAGTTGTCAATCAAACGCACTGCAATGGTGAGCTCTGACTCGACGTCGGAGTATCAACCGTCGCGTTCTATCTCGCCCGAGGAGGACCTGGCGGGATCGCTGGAACAAACAGGGCGCACGATCGGTGCGTCGGTGTACTGGGGAATGCCCGCCGCCAACTTGGGTGGTGCATACCATCCGAGGGAGGCAAGGGCGTCGTCCAACCGGCTGAGCATATCAAACCCTGATGGATCCTC